>CABHPH010145245.1:0-22813 GCA_902168325.1 Peromyscus nudipes | reverse complement strand
CCTCCCTACACCAAGGCTGAGCAAAGTGTTCCAGCATAGGCCCCAGGCTCCAAAAAGCCAGCCCATGCACCAAGGACAGGTCCTGGCTCCACTGCCTGGGGTCCTCCCAAACAGTTCAAGCTAATCGACTGTCTCACTTACCCAGAGGGCCCCGTCCAGTTCCATGGGGGCTCCTCCGCCATTGGTTCACAGTTCATGCCTGTCATGTTTTCATTTCTGCGGACCTTAGAAATATTTTGAGGTCCCCACTAATTATAAAATTTGAAGATGGTCTCCCTGGATTTTAATAAATCAGTGAGTGTTCTTAGTTGGTCTTTTTCTGAATATCCAACATCGGTCATTTCCAATCCCATTGAGTCTATCGGCTTCAGTGCAACTCTTTCTGGTACAGTGGTAGTACTGTTGTATTTCTGCCCACCTTTGCCTGATGCATCTTCAGTGGAGTCAGTGTTTATTTATTTTTCCTGAGTGAAAAGGAAAAAACATGGCTCTTACTCATGTTTGGAGAAAGCATCAAAGAACTAGAGAGGCTGAGCAAGTAGCTCAGTGATGGAATGCACAGAGCACATGTGAGGACCTGGATCCTAGCCCCACAGACACAAAAATTATGGATAAGATTGGAAAATCACGAAAGCCTTAGATTTTAACTAATGGTACGCGTCTTTCTAGCATGAGGCTCGGAAGTTCCTCAAGCTGTGTGCTTCAGTTCATACACATAAACTGAAGGCAGATAGTCAGTCCTATGACATCAGCACAGCCCAAACGCAGTAGCAAGAAGCTGCACAGCTGTGAGCCAATCCTGATGCCACACTTCTGTGGCTCTGTTTTGGTGTCTCTGCCCTTCTCTCTGGTCCATCTCTGAGGGTCAGCCTCCTCCCTTCCTCATCCCCTTCCTGTCTCCACCCATAGCAACAAACTGACAGCAATATGTTTAGGCTTCTCCCCTACACACACTACCCTCAAAAGAAAGAAGAGAGATCTCTTTCATCATTAGCATGGATTAGAAAAATCTCTTTCATCATTAGCATGGATGAATGAGAAAGAGTCTTTCCTGGGAGTCTCAGCAGCTCCCCTCATCCTTAACCATCCTTAATCTTAGGTCGTACAGCCACCCTAACAAATTCCTGTGGCCCAAAACAGTCAAACTGAACAATGGAAAACAGAGAGGGCCCCGTAGAGATAAAGGAAAGTACTTCCACTCCAAAAAGGAGACCTGAGCCAAGCAAGGGACTCCTTCACAGATATCTGGGAGCTACTACTGGGGGGGGGGGAGGTGGAGAGGATGAGGCTAGGAGAAGCATCCTTCAAACTACAACTATACAGCTCACTAAACTCACAGAAAATCCATATTGGAGAATGTCAACAGAACAGCGCCTTGTGCCTCTAAATTGATGGGAAACAGACATGTAAAATGATTTTGGGGGAACAGTTTGATTTCTGACCATATCACTTTGGACAATGTACAGAACTCAGCCATTTATAGACTGAGGATAGCACCTAATAAGGGTACATGGTCATATATATTTATTTATTTTTCTTCAAAATTTTTTATTCTGTTAAAAAGAACGGGTAACCAACACGACAACATACTAACTGCCAACAAACTTTACAATATTTATTTATTACAACCACTTTTCTGTGTGCTAAATTCATGCTAGAATTGAGGTCAGTTGCTACAAAACCAGTTTAAACTGGTAAATTTGAAGGTCTTGTTTGTAACCTTAAGGAAACTGCCCCTAGGCACCTCAGTAGGTTTTGAGTAACCATAGCCCTGAGATTTTAGATGGAAGGAATGCTTTGTGAGCCAAATTTTAGTAACATATAGAAAATCAAATTCATCTGTGCATAAAGCATCATACCCTGAGCCCTTAATCTCCATATCTCTGATGCAGAAAGATTAATCTTAGAAGGAATAACTGACAGCCCATTGCCTCGGGCTGCAGAGATGAAAATGTCCTCAACCAATGTGATACGCATCACAATAGCATGTTCTGTGCTATCTTGTCTTGTTCAAATGAAAGGAACTTAACACACTGTTCTGTTGGGGTACCCTCCAACTCTTCTCCCTATTTCTTACTGTGTCACACTCAGAATTAACTGAAGGTAAGAAGAGGTATGTTCCTTGCTAGGACAATCTTATCTACGAGCCTAGGGAGGTGTGGCTAGGTGGAATTTTGATAATTGGTCATGGGACCAAATTCTCACACAACTGTTTACTTAACCTCACCAAGCATCAATATTTACTAGAAAAGTTGGGGTGATGGATAGTAGCCACTTTGACACAAAGACTAAATGACATGACATTTGTTAAATGTACCAAAGAAAGCCTGGGACATTTAATACATGTTAGCCATTACTTATTTAGGTTGTGAGAGATAAATGTTGTACTGTATTGGAAAGGTACCAGGCTAGGCTGATACATATGCTGATTTTAGACCTTGTTCCGTCATTGGCTTCCGAGTCCCAGGATATGTGGAACTTGTAACAAGAATAAAAGAATGAGAGGAAAAGGACAGACATCCTTGTCTCACCTGACCCCTAAACCAATCCTACACTCAAAGGTCTTGTGCGCATGCTTGGACACTCCAACCTCTATCTTCAATTTTATCTATGCCCACCGCCCGCCCCAATGAAAAGACTATTTGCGATTAGAAGGGACAGGGTCTGTCGTTACCATGTACATATGAAATGGCCACACAAGATACAGAAGCAAATCAGGGACATCTGGCCAGGAACTTCGGAGCACCTGAAACCAAAGGTATGGCCTATTATAGAGAACAGGGGGCCTAGTTGAGTGTTCTCATAGTATTGTGAGGGGCTCATAACATCTCAGACAGGATGGCCAAAGAAAAGGACCTCAAACTCTGGGACCCAGGTGAAGAGCCTCCCTTGCCTGGATCTAAGTAGTTCTGTTTTCATCTTTTGGAAAGTTATCTATAGATAATGAGTGCCTGTGACTGTGTTTTTTAAAAAAGAGCTTTATTGCAATACAGTGAACATATCATGAAATTCATCCATTGGAAGAATACAATCTAGTATGTTTTATTATACCCAGAGTTCTGCAAATACCAGTCAACACATACAACCTAAGAGGAGGCAGAGGAGAGGAGATTGGTATTCGGCAAGTTCCTCCCTCCACATCCTCTAACAGTAAGTGACATGCCAACTTTTAAAAATATAAATTTCTGGAACCCCATGGCTCCCAAGTACAACTCAGTTTCTTCATTAAGTTTCAATGAGGAAATAGTGATTTTTAGCTGGGTGTGATATACACATCCTTAATTCAAGCTACATAGAAAGCCAATGTATGAGGATCTCAAGTTCAAAACCAACCTGGGCAACATGGTAAGACTACATGGAGAGAGAGAAGGGTGGGAAGGGAGGGAAGGAGGGAGGGAGGGAGGGAGGGAGGGAGGGAGGGAGGGAGGGAGGGAGGGAGAGAGAGAAACAGAGACAGAGAGCACTTAATTCCTAAGTAAAAGGGAAGAAGCTTCCAAATTAGTATTTTCCTAAGAAATCATTGAGGGAAATTTTCTCTAGCATTTCACTTGGATAGTGGGGTGTTAGAACTTTTTCTCTAAGGAGAATATAGATCAGCACTGGAACGTCATCTGGCCTGTCTCATTCTGGTAGGAAGGAGTCTGTCATCTATTCACACCCATCTACCTGAGTGTCAGAATGAGGTGAGTCTGTATGGTCAGCTGCAGCTCTGGTCCCTTCAGTTCCGACAGTATTGTGTCTCATCAGTTCAAAAGCCAAACAACTCAAGTCTCTATCAGTCTAACTATGCTTGGCTCCCTTAGTACATCAGCTCCTGATCTGGGAAGGGGATTTGGAGGGATAAGAAGAATCAAGTCAGCTGAGTCTGTCGAGTTCCTTAGTTCCCACTGCAATTTAATTAGGATTTTGGTAGCAATAAGTTCACCCTTAAACGCAAACTGAATTGATTCAGCTTGAACTCAACTATTGGGAATTTGACTACCAACAATTCCCACATACTTGTTTAAACTTCTATTTGTGAATTTTGTATGTTGAATATATACATATGAAATAAATACATATGAAATATTATAGATGTACTAAAAATCACCGAAAAGTCATCATTTTTTAGTAGGGAGCTAATAAAAACATTCTCATGGTGATGGAGTTTCCTTGGGCTGCATCCCCTGGGAGGGAGCTCAGTCTGCCTGACTTAGAAGCAGGAGCAACCAAGTGTCACTGTGCAGAATGCAGAGGAAGCAGCCTGACCCACCTCACTGATTTCCAGAATGATTTTCCTTTCTTGTACATATTCACAGCTATTACTGTGGCTAATACTTGGGATGAATGGCTCTCTTCACGGAGCCTCATTTTATCACTCTGTAAGTTTTGATGGTATTAGCAAATTTGTAATAGCTTCTCCCTCTTCTGCTTCACAGTAGATCAAACATTAGCATTAAATGGGAAGTTTATGATTTCCCCTTAAAATAGAATCCTAATTATGTTTAAAACTATTATACTTTCTCTCTGGGTGGTTTTTCAGTAATAATTGCCAAAACGCTGCAAAGTTTCTGTCCTTCAAGACAGAACCATCTAAATCTGGCCTTTTCTGGCCTCAAACTGAATTCCAAATATGTGCCTGACATTTTCTGACCCTGAGAGCGGCAAGCAAAACTTTAGCTTTGGATTACAGTTGAAAGTGAATTTGAGGCTTCCAGTTTGATGCAATCAATATATCTGTAGACTTAACTTCCTTTAAGCCAGGAACTCCAGATTACATTGACAGTGGGTTAGTGAAAGCTGTATTTCTGTGGGAAATGGTTTGGCATGTGAGGACCAGGTCTTCAGATGACAGCCATGGTTTCCATCCATTGTTGTAACCAGTTGTTATGAATGGAAAATTAGCTTGTCGATTGCAACGGCCTTTTTTTCCCCATATTTACTTAGTGTGTGTGTGTGTGTGTGTGTGTGTGTGTGTGTGTGTGTGTGTGTACATTTGTCAAGATGTATGTGCAGAGGCCACTGGACAACTTGAGGGTGTCAGTTCTGTCCTTCTACCAAGTGGGTCCCAAGGATTGAAGTCACGTGGCCAGGCTTGGTGGCAAGCACCCTTATTCCCTGTGCCATCTTGGTGGCACACTGTAGACATCTTTGCAAGTCTCTTTAGTAGCACAAGATCCTTTCTCTAAAATTCTGCTTGTAACCACCGTGTGTAAAAGACTTGAGAATTCTCTAGTTATGAAGGACAAGATTGCTAGGTCCAGCTATGTGTCATTTTCTTTTTCAGGGCTCCAATTCACTCATTTGTAGGAAGGAAAAAAAGCTGGAAATATTGAAACATGTGGACTAAAACCTCAACTCTACAAGAAGCAATGGGAATACGTGAGTGACAGTGTGGTCTTCTGCCCCTAAAGATGACATCTACTTCCAAGAGTGATAAGAAACGATCAAGAAAAATCTAGGTTCTTAGTTCACACAGTCACTGTGCACATCCTGGGCAAGAACAAGAAGATAGCCAGCACCTCTGCTCTCCACTCAAGCCCACCCCCACCCTCACCCCACTCCCACCCCCCAGAGAAAAGGGGTTTCTGCCCAGCCTGCTTTACACGGAGCAACCTGCGCATGCTGCTGCCAGGTTTCTGAGCTACTTCTCATCAGTCAGAACTCAGCACAGCCTCCCTGCCCAACATTCTCTGGGCACACTGACCACTTTCTTCTAAATGTATTAGTAGCTTACAGATTTATAACTGGATTTTGGGTTTTCTCTCCTCCTATAACAGAGCCCCTCTCCAAACTTTCTGATCAGTGCTGCCTCTCAGTGAAAATGATTGCAAATGTGCTTTAACACAAAAACAGACTGTACACATTTGCTACCATAAATGTGTTTTAGACAAATTCCCAGAAAATCCACGTCACACCCTATGGCAGTCCTAACCCATCTCTGTTTACCCTTTGTGCTGTGGGATGTCTTTCTGTACACTGTGAATATGTGTTGCTCTGAATGGTTGATAAATAAAGTCATTTGGCCTATGGCAAGTCAGGTTATAGCCAGGTGAGAAATTGAAGAGGAGATAGGAGGAAGAAAGGCAGAGGAGAAACGCCAGTACTGCCAGGAGAAGCAAGATATGGAAATACCGGTAAGCCACGGCCATGTGGCAACTTACAGATTAATAGAAATGGGTTAAGTTATAAGAGCTAGCTAGCAAGAAGCTTGAGTCGTTAGGCCACACAGTTTGTAAGTAATATAAACCTCTGTGTGTTTACTTGTCCGAGCGGTTGCAGGACGGGCAGAACACAGAAAAACTTCTGACCATACCTTTGTCTTCTTCTTTCCTGTGTATTGCACTCACCTGTTCCTCTGAAGCCACTGAAACCTGAAGCCAAGACAGCCCGATAGCCTCTACAAGTGAAGCTTAGCTTACATTGCTCTGTCCTCTTTTCTCTACCAACCAATTTTGATTTCCCAGAATGGAGCCAAAGTTGCACACCAGATATGACGCTGCCTGGTAATCTTTTCATTAACAGAACATGTGCCATTTGGAGTTATTAGTTATGGTTGGCACAAAGAACTCACAACCCCTCTCCAGACTGGAGGCTGGTAAGCAGATCAGGGCTGCCTTTGTCCACTGTGGTATGGCCCTCCTGCTTCTCCATGTCCACCGTGGATTTCAGAGTCACCTTGTTTTGTGAAAAAGGTAGTCCTGACTGGGTTGTTTCTACGGGAAGTGAAAGGGAACAGAGAAGATAGCTAGATGGTGGCTGCAGCTATGGGTCCCTTTAATCTGGGGACCCCTTGAGCTATACAACTGGAAGACACACTTGGCTGGGAGGAAGAGGAGGAGTGGGCAGAGGGAGGCAAATGTAACAGGCCTAACACTTCCATCCTAGAGTGTCATAGGAATTCGCCAACACCCCACTCCCTTCTCTGGAAAGGATGAGTTATTGACTGTGATGGAAACACAAATAATGGAGGTTATTTCCATGCAAGGGCAATATGAGACAGAGTCCTGTTTTAGGTTGTGGGTCTTATCAACAATGGTTTTCCGAAGTGCCTCCAAAGCATCTGTCCATTAGCCCAAAAGAGCTGCTTTCATTCTCCCTTGGAAGAGAGAGAAATTTAATGAATCAGCAAGCATCCAAATCCAATAATTGTGGAGTAAGGATAAATCACCACTGCCAATACTCACAGTACACTTGATTCCTTTGAAACAGGCAAAATCAGATGGCAACTCTCCCATCCAACATCTGGTCACACCGCTCAAGAGGTAGCCACCAGGCCAGAACGACTGTCCAAAACTGGGCCTCCTTCCTGGCTTTTGAGAGGTGAAGAGGAAGGAAGGAGGCTGCCCAGTGACACAGAAGCTCAGCGGGCATGACTCATTGTCTTGTTTGCATGGAGCAGGTGTGGCCCCTGAGGCTGCAGATACATATGAAGGTGACCAGGCGGGGGCGTCTTACCCCGGCTGCATGAGGGGCCGTTCCAGCACCATATCGATGGTTGGTTCACTCACTAGCTATGGGAAAGTATTAACAATGGCAGGTGATGGAAACTGGAAACTCAGAAGATTCAAGCTGAGCCAAAGCCAGGAGGGTATCTCCGCTTACTCCCCCAGCTTCTCCCATAGACTACAGGGCATTTCCACCCCTCTGTTCCACTCTCTGTAGATTTCATAGGAAATGCAAGTTTGGTGCAGCCCCCATATTTATAAACATGCCAGCTTGCAAATGGCTGGATAGGTATTTGAATTATTGATTGTTAAATATTTAAGCTGAATTCCTCATCCATCAGTTCTTGTGAGAAGCCAGGGGACAGATTTATGATCCTGGAGTTTTTCTGGTTAGTTGGCAGTTGGCATCTCTATTAATTATAGCTCACATGGAGGGTTCTGCAGTGTTCGTTGAAGGCACTCTGAATTGGTGTCTATTCTTTCTTTGGAAGAGGGTTTGTGCTACAAGAACCCCTGAAATAAACAGGGACTGTGACATGCCGTCTATGAATTACTGCTGCCACTTCCAAGTCTTGATGGGTCTCACTGCACCTCTGATTAGAATGCAATTGAAACAGCAAGGCTGAGGGGAGGTGGCTCTGAATTTGTAGCTCTCTTTTACTTTCTTCCTGGGTCTGTGAACCTGAACCATTCAATCCTCTAAATCTCAACTTCTTTATCTAAAAGGCATGGAGGGGGGTAACAACTACCTAGATATAAATAGAAATGTACCTACATATACACCTGCAAGGGGAGGCTAGCCCCATCAAGCTTAGACCTTAGGTAATAACAAGCAGTCAGAGGCTTACAGAGTAAAAGTTTAGCCCCAAGTGGAAAGGTATTGCAACTCGTTCTACTTACTGTGTGAGACAGGGTCGCCTGCCACCCAGGCTGGCCTCAAACTCTTTAACCTCCTGCCTCCACCTCCCAAATGCTGGCATGGCAGGTGTGCACTCCTGGCTGTCTGATTCACAGTTTGCTCTCCCTATCTAGAATGGTATGCTGAAGAACTGTTGTATGTTCCACAGTGGCCTCATCTAGAAAGACAAGTGCCACCAGGAGATCTGCAGTCACCACCACCACAGGGACATGTGTATCTTCCTTGAGTTTCATAATGAAGCCTTAAACTCAGGTCAGGATGTGTGTAACTCAATGACAGAGCACAGGTTTCACATGCATGGGGCCCCTGTTTTGATACCTAACAATGAAAATGATTTTTAAAAAATCAAAATTGAGCAAACGTCCTCAAACCAGTAGAGATAGGAAGAGAGGAGATAGATGCCAATTTCTAAGGTCATGAAATTCACAAAAGGTGAGACAAGTGTACAAAGCATAAGAGGTAAATGCACTGAGATGCCCGGGAAGGAAAGCTCTGGGATCTGGAGGTGGCATCCGGGACTCACATCCAACGTTGCCCATTTCTGAAGAAAGAGACTCAGCTGACAGGGAGCGGTGAGGAGCTGCTCTCAGGCAGCCAGCTGTTTACCAACTGCATCCATAAGAAAGACATTGAAGGATGAGAAGGGAGGAAAGAGAGAGACAGGGAGAGAGAGAGAGTCAGTCTTAACACAGAAATCAAGAAGTCAAGGACCGCAGTTTACTCACCATCAAAAGCCCAGCGTGATGACCACCACACAGTAAGCGTGGGACAATTATTTGCTGGATGCATGCACCAGCGAACAGTATCCCCCTGAACCCAAATAGTATTGCTAGTATGAATTAAGGTTGTCTTAATTCCTGCCCTGGGCTAGCAATGGGCTGTGCATCTTTACTCTTCCTATGAGATATTAGCAGCCCTGCTTCCTAAATGAAGAAATCAAGACTCCTAGAGCTCAAGCAATCAGCAACATGGCCAAATCATCTTCTTCACACCAAGCCATGTTGCACCAACAAGGCTGCTTCTGTGTGTGCCAGCCATTCCTGACTCAGCATTTCCTGGTCTCTACACAGCTGACAGACACTCTAGACTGGATAACACTTCACCAGGGAGTACTGTCTCATGCATGAAACAATGTTTGGTAGCATTTGTGGCCTTTCCCACTAACCTGTAAGCCCACCCTTGTGGCACACTGAAGTGTTTCCAGGCATTGCTAACTGTTCCCTGATGTGGAAAATGACAAAATGTCTCTGCCATCATTATGATTCTTTCCCACCTTCCCATGACAAAGGACAGAGAAGCCAGTCTCTTAGGACATGAAGCTCCAAACATCCAGTTACACCTGGTCATTTCCAAGTGAATGTTCCACATACCTGTACCCTAAAACTGAGCTCACTACCCATTCCTAACTCATCCTCCTGTATTCCCTGCTGTGCCCCCCCTCAATTCTTGTTAAAACCTGACGCCCACTGTGATGGGATTTGAAGCAATGGTTATATGAGAGGTTGTCATATCATAAAGGTAGAGTCCTTGTATTGGGCTTAGTAATCTGGGGATGGGAGACATGCAAACTCTCTTGCTCTCACTCTCTGTTGTCCACACACGTGAGAAGGTGGCCATCTTCAAACCATGACACTCTTCTTTTCTATTCTAGCCTTTCTTTGGGGGACACATTTTTCTCCACACCTGCTCAGATCTAAGTTGTGTTATAAGAAGGCTGCCCCCAGTAATTCAAATAAAGACGTGAAGATGCAGCTCTTTTAGTATACTAAGTGCAGGAGGTGTGATAAGACAAATCCATTTGGATGGTAAAACAGAATAAAGGGCCCAAGGAACAAGGAAGACAGGATACAGGTTGTAGCAGTAAATAAAGTACTCGGGTCCAGATCTCCACAACAAGGTCCCACCGGGTAATGACCTGCAGAAGGAAGGGACTGAACTGAGCACATGCTGGAGAAAAGGCTTCCAAAAGGACAGCAGAGCCTGAGCAAAGACCAAGTATTTCTTGGTGCTGTGCAGTCTGAAGCACAGCAAAGGCCAGCAGAGTGAGTCTGGAATGTCATTGGTCACAGTTCACAGGATGAATTCATCCTACTGTTCACTGTATCATTAGATGTCATCTTCAAGAAAACCATGTTTCCAGGAGATGGGCAGGTGCAGGCTAGATATGGGGTTTGGACAGACTGCACTCTGATCCTCATTTTCTCACCTGTGTGTAGCTGTAAGTTTTCTCCAGTCCCACCCGGCCCCACCATCCCACAGCCACTTATAAAATAATCACTCAGAGGCTTAATATTATTTGCAAATTATATGGCCTATGGGTCAGGCTTCTTGCTATCTGGCTCTTACAACTTAACTCAACCCATTTCTATTAATCTATATGGCCATGGCTTTAGCAGTCTGCTGACATCTTGTTTCTCCTTTGACAGTAGGCTGGCCTCTCTTCTCATTCTCCTTTCTTCTACCATTTCTTCAGTTCAAATGTCCCACCTAACCTTATTCTGTCCTGCCATAGGCCAATGCAGCTTTATTTATCAACCAATCAGAGCAACACATAATCACAGCGTACAGAAAGACATTCCACAGCACTTCCCCTTTTCTGTCTAATCAAAAAGGAAGGTTTTAACTTTAACATAGTAAAATTACATAAAATAGAACAGTTATCAAGCAAGAATTACAGTTACAATATCTAGTCTATTAGTATTTGGCAAATTTAAAGAAAATATTCTATCATTTATCCTATATTTGTGAGTCTAAAGTTTCATATCTAATTTATATTTTATCATAATCAATGAAAATTATAACTATCTAATCTTCAACTACATCAGATGGATGTGTTTCATTTTGAAGAATTTGGAAAATTAAAATATGTATATCATACCATTGACACCTACTCAGGATTTCAATGGGCAACTCCTATGAGTTCTGAAAAGGCTGATTCTGTGATTATACACCTGTTAGAAGTTATGGCCATCATGGGAATACCTGTACAAATTAAGACTGACAATGCTCCAGCATATGTCTCAAATAAAATGAGACAGTTTTTTGCTTATTACAATATAAAGCACCTTACAGGTATACCACACAGTCCCAAAGGCCAAGCAGTCATAGGAAGATCCAATCAAACTTTAAAGGATATGCTAAATAAACAGAAACAGGTAACAATGACTCCTAGAAATAGATTATATAATGCTTTATTAACCTTGAATTTTCTCAATGCTGACGAGAAATGAACAACAGCTGCAGAGACATTGGACAACAGAAAAAAAAAAACTCCTGAGCTAAACCAACTGGTTTACTTCAAAGATGTGTTGACCTTGGAATGGAAACCAGGATATGTCCTATGCTGAGGAAGGGGTTTTGCTTTTGTTTCTGCTGGAGAGGAAAAGCTACGGATACCAACAAAATTAATAAAAAAAATTCGCTTCAAACAGAAGAAACCCCTTGTTGAGGAGAAGTAATAGTTCATCTACTGATGTGACAACTCTACAAGTTGTAAGTAAAACTCAACAAAAAAATGTTGGGGCAGGGTTCTGTTTTTTGTCTTTATAGGATGATAGAAATACCTATTTTCAAGAAATCATAAGGCCTTGGACACCTAGATATCTGCTGCATATTGGTACCAATATACTCTACAGGATAATATCTTACTGCCTAACATCAATCTCTCTTTAACTCTAGAATAGCTGTGGTCCTGATTCAATTATAAATCAAGCTGGCTTTGGAGTTGGAATGTGGCTCTCTTCTTCTCTAAACCCAAGCATATTGTGAAAAGAAAAAGTAGGATATTGTATCTCATATTGGAACAGCCAACTGGTGTGAGACAGAAGAAAACCAATAATCTAGGGACCATTGTTGTCAAGATTCTATTTCTTTTCATGCTTATCCTTGATTTCTGGAAATCCTTCCTCAAATCACCCTAAATCCAAACTTCCCATTTTGATATTGATAATGTTCAAATTTTCTACAGTGAAATATAAGTCTTTCCAATAGCAATATCTGAAGTCTCCAGAAGGAAGATGGGGCCCCACAATGACTCTACTCGGTCCAGAAAGATGCCATTGAACCTAAAAACACCACTCAGTGCTCAGCCTTGGACTGATAATTCTTCAGGACAGTTCCAAGATGAGATGGTCCATCATACTACACTTCCAGCCAGAATCTCAAACAATCTTACTCATTATGCTGAGTCTGGCTGAAGACTCTACAGCTAGTCGTTTTGAGACCTAACTATCTAAGCTTTCTTACAGGACCCCACAGAGATATCATCACCCTCTAAACAGCAGGAAGAAATTCTAAATAATGACACCCCTATTGGTGAAATTATTATGGCCACTCCACGTAGTTAAAAGAGGGGTTTATTTTGTGGGGTAACTTACAAGTGAAGGGATAGTTTATAGGGTCTGGAAAAGATGTAGCGCAGTCCGGCAGTGTTCTCTGGAGAACTCTGCTCCGTCTAGCTCCAGCGTCCAGGGTCCAGGAACCAAGAGAGCCCGTGCATCCGGATCTCGGGTCTTCAGGGTCCTCTCTCAGCCCCGCCTTGTAGGCATGACAGTTACCGAAGCCTCAATGGGGGTTGGAACTTCCAGGTCAAAGCTCGAATGGCTACCCACTACACAACCCTCTTCCAAAGGTTTCATTTTTCTCAGGGTTATGGATAAATGGTTATAGGGTTGGGGGTGGAACAGTAAAATTTAGACTCAGTATTCTCCTATAGAAAAGAAAAAGGGGAATGGATAGGTATAGTGCATTAAGGTAGATATTGTATCTACTAGTAAACTGATTTAGCAAACTGTCAGCCTTGGCTAATTTGCACTGATAAGGGTTCTTGTATATTTGATACAAATGTAATCTATTCTTATATTCCTATTTAAGATAATTAGTATATTGATACAAATATAAAACTATAATTGTTGTAGTGTACATATTCTTATATTGCACATATTCTTATATTCTTATTCTTAAGAAAATAAGAATAAGAAAATTCACCCAGGAGTATGAATTTTGCTTGACCCCAGATCTAATCAAGTTGACAACTAATGCCAAGTCTGAGAGCCAGGTGCTAGTGTTTTGCTGGTTGGGCATGCTCTTCTTGACCTGTCAGCCTTGCTCAGTGCACTGGTAGTGGTGCACATTGCCACGCTCTAAAAGCCCTGCTGGTTGTGGACTATTAGTTCTGAACACCAGGTTGAAGTCTAGATGTGAGTCTAGGCAATGCTGACTAGCAGTTAGGAGTGAGTCTGTTCGGACTCAGAAAAACAATGCATGCTTTATCTCTTACTTAGAGTCTACATAAATATTACATAAATACGAATCTATATAAATGTTACATAAATATGTGACATGAAAGTAGACAGGGACACTATGGGCAGTAAGAAGGCATTTAAGGAAGTGATGTGTTTGTATGTTTGTAGAATTGTATGTGTGTGTATGTGTATGAATACAGTGTACATGGGGGAGTTGACCACACAGTTGTGTGTACACACATTATTCTGATGCCAGCTAAACAGCCCCAAATACAGCAGCAAACTTCAAGAAACTGATCCATCGATAGTTGTGTCAACCAATTTGTTAAAGAGGTGTATGTTAAAATACAAAATATTGTTCACTATACAATATCAACAGTGGGCATTATCAAAATGAGATATAATTTTACTGTTCCATAATTCATGTCAATATCTCAAATTTTGCCTAAAGGTAAATGGATCACAAAATAAAATCAAGTCACAAACCTGGAAAAGGGACCGCGTGATAGATACAGGTGGGAAGGAAAGAAGAGTTGTTTGAGGGGAAAGTATCAGTATATATTATACACATGTGTGAATTGTCAAACAACAAAATTAACCAATAAAAAAAGGAAAAAAGGATAAACTCTTTTAATCTAGCTTTCCAGTGACTGTCTTTCATAGACTTCAATTCCCATCTTTCTTTTGGAGGGGCCACAGAGCCAGGCAGAAGTCCCTGACTTGGGTGGTCACTGATCATAAGAGTGAGAACACAGAAATGAAACTTCAGAGCCTCCTGATGACTTTGTCTGTATCATTTAATAGCTATGTGGCCCTTGGAGAGTTCTACACCTTTTCTGAGTCTCTCTTTACTCACTGAAAATGGGGACACTCATGAAATTATATCCATAAAACCACTGATAGAACTCAACGTGCACAGCACAGTTTCAGTAAGCCAACTAACTAATTATCTGACCAAAGAAAGCACACACACACACACACACACACACACACACACACACACACACACGAGGCTGTGAGCGTCATTTGACATGTAGACAGCTTGGATTTGGATGTGGGAATCTGAGATTAATTGCCTCCCCAATGCTAGACCCCTGCATTCAGTTAAGGAAAAGCAGATGTAGACAGGAAAGGTTCTAATTTGAACAACAAAATCTAGTTTGGAAGAACATAGCATAAAACATACACATAGGCAATTGGATAGATTCAAGAGCCCAGAAATAAACCCAAATATGGACAGTCAAATAATACATGACACAATGCCATAATGACAAAACTGTGTTTTCTTAAACACAATGGAAAAGGATGTCTTCAATCAACAGTGTTGGGGAAACAAATATCCATCCATAAAAGAATGAGATAGAACCCCGGTCTTACTCTACTCACAAAAATTAAAATAGATTACAAGCTTAAATGTAAGATTTGAAACCCTACATCTTCTAGAAGAAAACACAGGGCAAGGCTTCTTGACATCAGTCAGGGTAATGAGTAGAATGTAGAGGACTCAAAAGCATGCACAACACACTCAAAGTGAAATAATGCAACTTCTTCCAAGAGCATTCAGCACAGCAAAAGACACGAACAACAAGTGAACTATTTGCAAACCAAATACCTGCTAAGTTACTGATATAAAAAAATATGTAAAAACTCATAAAAATTAATAGCAAAAATAATTAGGCCAAGTAATCTGACTTTAAATTGGGCAAAGGACCCAAATAGACGTTTCCTATGCAAAGATACTTAACATCACCAATCACCAGGAAAATACAGAGTAAAACCACAAGGAGATGTCCATTCACACCTGATCTCTACATGTACACTGTGGCATACACACACACACACACACACACACACACACACACACACACACACACTACACATACAATGATAATAAGTTAAAAAGTTAAAAATAGAACTATCCTATGATCCCGCACTCCCACTTGAGAGTCTGTATCAAAACAAAATGAAAACAATGTGTCAAGAGCTATTTGCCTTCAGATGTCTACTGTTGTGGAATAGTATTTTAACTGGGCAAAGATGTGTTACATTTGTTTATGCTGTTAAATATTACTTTAACTTTGTGAAAGTGTGTTGGGTTTGTTTCTGCTACCTTTGTTAATGATGTAAAGATGTGTTACATTTGGTTATGCTGTTAAATATTACTTTAACTTTGTGAAAGTGTGTTAGGTTTGTTTCTGCTACTTTTGTTAATGATGTAAAGATGTGTTACGTTTGTTTATGCTGTGTGTGTTTAACTATGTAAAGATGTGTTACGTTTGTTTATGCTGTGTGTGTTTAATTA
Source organism: Peromyscus nudipes (assembly GCA_902168325.1). Classification (NCBI taxonomy): domain Eukaryota; kingdom Metazoa; phylum Chordata; class Mammalia; order Rodentia; family Cricetidae; genus Peromyscus; species Peromyscus nudipes. Next base: position 6,922 of record CABHPH010145245.1, on the reverse strand, counting down.
TGTAAAGATGTGTGGCATTTGTTTCACCTTGCCTGCCTAAGGCACCTAATTTGTCCAAAAAAAAAAAAAGCTGAATATCCAATAGCTGGGGAAGAGAGGGATAGGCAGGGGTTGGCAGGCAGAGAGAATAAAGAGAGAGGAAGGAGAAGAGGGGGAAGAAAGAGAGGGACATGCCCAAGGTCAGAAGCCAGGCAGCTGCCAGCCAGACATGGAGACAGTAGAAAAGTAAGATAGATGAAAGAAAGAAAGGAAGGAAGGAAGGAAGGAAGGAAGGAAGGAAGGAAGGAAGGAAGGAAGGAAGGAAGGAAAAAAGCTCTGAGGCAAAATGTAGATGAAGAGAAACAGGTTAAGTTATAAGAGCTAGCAAGAAACAAGCATAAGCTAAGGCTGAGCATTCATAACTAATAATAAGTCTCCATGTCAGAATTTGGGAGCTGGTTGGTGGCAAAAAAAAAAAAAAAAGAAGAAGAAGAAAGCCTGATACAGAGTACTAGAGTACTATTTACAATATCTGAGACACAGAAACAGAGCAAGTGTCCACCATAGGATTTACAGGTAAAGAAAATGTATAAACAAAATGGAGTGCCATTCAGCCATTAAAAAAAAAAAACAAACAACAACAGAAACAAAGGAGGAAAACACTGTGTCATTTGACATAATGTGGACAAACCTTCAGGGCCTTATGCAAAGTAAAATATGTCAACAGAAGGACAAACACAGTGTGACACCACTTAGATGTAGACTCTAAAAGAGTTGAATGCTTAGGAACAGAGTGAGGCAGTCACTGCCAAGATTGGAGTACAAATTTCAGTTATCAAGGGAATATGATCTGGAGGTTCTAATCCACACAAGACACCAAAGTCTACAACACTTCCTGAACACCTGAAATTTACTAATAGAAGAGACGGTACAGGTCTTTATCACACGCACAGTCACAAAGGAAACTACGTAAGGTGATGACTGTGTTGACTGTGGTACTCAACCCAGCATATAGCTTCAATGAAGTACAAGTGACAATTCCGTTTGTCAATTATAGCTCAGGAAACCCAGAGGTGGGAAGCACCTGTACTCCCTACCTTAGGTTCACCAGAAAATAGCAAGAAGGTACCACACCTGAGTATGGAAAGATGAAATAGACTCAAATGAAGGATGCTGGGGCTGGAGAGTTAGCTCAGCAGTTAAGAACACTTGTTGCTCTTGCAGAAGATCCAAGTTCAGTTCCCAGCACCCACAATTGCCTATATCTCAAGTTCAATTCCCAGCACCCACAATTGCCTTTATCTCCAGTTACAGGGTATCTGATGCCCTCTTCTGGTGAGACACTAGACACTCACATGGTACACATACATACATGTAGGCAAAACACTCATAGACATAGAGCAATAAAATAAATCTAATTTTTTTAAAAAGTGGGGTTTCTGGATCATAGGGTAACTCCATTTTTAATCATTATTATTTGTGGATGTGTGTGTGCATGCATGCAGACTGCATCATGGTCTTGAGCTTGTGACTCACTGAGTATTAAAAAACAAAAACAATTGCATCACCATCACAACCCCTGTTTCTGTCCTCCTATTTTGGGACCTCTGTAAGACACCCTCTGCATAAGGTGGATCTTGGCCTTGGCACTTTCTGGAAGTCTGATTGGCTTTCCAGCCCTTTTCTTGTTCGTGAGATATCTGCTCAGAAAAAAATTTTGTCTGAATAATTCTTTATTCCTGTGGTAGAAGAACTAGAGCAAGCTTGTGTACACAAGAGTTTGGGAGAGGGTATATACTAGTAGCGTGTATCAGTTAGCTTTAACTAAGTAAAGGACTATCTCAAATTTAGTGACTTAAAGCTCATTGTTCTAAGTGTCCAGATCTGAGTGGACTTATCTGATCTTGACTGAACTTCTTATACATTTGAGGGCCGGCTAGGATCTTGCAAGTCTGAGTGCTCTAGTGAAGATGGCCAGTCCCTATCCCACATCCCCCAGCAGACTTCTCCACCAGTCACAGGGAAGGTGGAGCAAGATGCCACGAGAAATGGAGACTCTTCAAGACCTCTTGGGCTTAGGTTCAGAACTGGCACAGAATCACTGCCTTAGCCTCCCGTCAACCAAAGCAAGTAATAAGACCAGCACAAATTCAAGAAGTGGGCAACGAGCCTCTGTCTTTTATAGGGCACTTGGTTTGAGTATATGAAACCCTGAATTTCATCTCCAACATTGCTGAAAAGCAAAACAAATCTCAGAAGAAGTGTACCTGTTGATGGGAATATCTTTTAAGCCATATTTCAAAGGGGTAAAGAAATTAGAACAGAAATTCTTGGCACTTTTTAGCAAAAAAAAGCTGTTCAGAAGGGTCTCCTGATGCTTGATTTTGACATTTAATGGACATTTAGTATTTTGCCCTGGTGGCAATTCCTCCCCTTCTGATAATTACACTCAAGTTCCACTTTGGGTCTAGACTTTGTAGAATTTTCAACCAACACATCCCACTCAGTCTGGTCAAGAGACAGCTGCGCACCCAGGCTAGACCCATAGGGGTGCACTCGGCCTGCAGCTGTACCTTGGAATGAGAGACCATCTTCTAATTGCCCCTGCTCTGCTGCTTCCCAGGGCAGCCTAGCCATCTCCTTCTCAGCTGGGCTACCTAGCCACTTCAGTCCTGGTCACTACCTCCAGTAGGAGCTATGATGTGTGGCTCTAGATGTCCCTCAAAATGGTGTGCATTTCTGGAACTGCCGGGAACATTATTTAGTGATAGTGCCCAAGAGCTACCCCCTGCTCAAGAGTACAGCCTTACCCAAAGATATGCACCCTCCCTGGGGGTGGCACCCCTTGGGACACTCTCCTGCAAGGTCAGCTGAGGTCTTTGCTGTACCTTACCGCAGGCCAAGAACGGTTGTTCTTCTCCCTTCTCCTTCTCTTACTCCCCCATGAGGTCCTGAACACTCAAGAACACTCTCCCCTCAGGTCCTGCAGGAAATCCTTCACCTCAGAGGCTGTCCTACAAGCTAAGCTGTGGAAATCCCAGACTTCCTTTATCCTTCAGGGAACTCCATTTTCACTTGTTGCATACAATGAAAACCTTCTCAGAGAGTCCATTCAGGATTCTTTCTTCTAAACCGGCAGTGCTCAACTCCTTTGGGGAGTCTAGCGACCCTTTTACAGGGGTCACCTAAGACCACTGGAAAACACAGATATTTATAATTCACAACAGTAGCAATATTACAGTTCTGAAATAGCAGTGAAAATAATGTTGTGGTTGGGAATCACCACGACATGAAGGTCGCAGTGTTAGGAGGTTGAGAACCACTGCTCTAAACCACTTTGGTTCTATCTACAACTTGCTGAATGCTTATTATCTGAACCCACAAAATCACCTCCCCAACCTGGTACCTTTATCACCATCTCGTAGCTAGGGTAACAAACTCCAGGACCTTCCAGGTTTTGCCCCATGTGAGTGGCTTTTAAGCAGAATACCAAAGAATATTGACTGCGAAGCCCAGCTGTTGGGAGACTGTTGTCACCTCCACTCACTATCTAAATCACACACACCTTGCTAAATATCTAGGCCTCAGTTTCCTCCTCTTTAAAATGGACATGATAAAAGTACCTCTCTCTTAGGGGTTTTTGATGTTGTGGCTCTTTGTGTTTGTTTTGTTTTGTTTTGTTTGTTTGTTTTGTTTTTGAGACAGGTATCATTATGTAGCCTTGGCTGCCCTGGAACTCACTCTGTAGACACAGCTGATCACAGAGAGCCACCTGCCTCTGCTTTCCAAGTGCTCTTAGGGAGGTTGTGAGAATTAAATGAGTTAACGTGAATAAAGTGTTTGGAACAGTGCCTGGCAACCAGGAAGCCCTATGTGTTTGCCATTGTTGCGGCGGCTGCTGGTGTTCTTAGTGGTGTTAACAAGGAGCTTTCCAGTCCCAAAGCCCATGCATGCTGTGTCTACCATACCCCCCACATGTGGGGATGTGTTTCTAGCCCTTTTAGCTCCCAGAGTGTCAGAATTTGAGCCAACAGTGAGAGATCTCAAGTAAAGGGGACAGCGGCCCTGGCTTGGACAGGGGCACTCTCTTTGCTCCCTCAGTTCCCATCCTACAGGTCTGGTTCTGTTCCCTCCCACTCCAGGCATTGCTGTCTTCGTGTAGCAACCGGAAAAGAATGTGCCCCTGCTTGGGGCAGCATGGCTGATGGGGATGCAGTTTATTAAACAGTATTTTATACATAACAGCCTCCCAGGTGGACAGGCCTTCCCTACTACCAAAAGGAGTTGACTTAATTATCATGATCATTCTCTAACCCATCTTAGTCTCGGGCCTGCTTCTGTTTCCTGAACATCTTATGATGAGACATCGTGTGACTATCAAAATCAGTAAATAACAAGTTTTCAAAGGCAAAGGCCACGCAGTAGCCTCTAGGCTGGTTACGAATGAACACCAGAGCCAGTTCTCTTGGAAACCATAATCCTGAAACAGTAGGTCTGGACAGTGGGGTGCATTCTTACTATGGGCACACGCTGTTCCCATGTTAAGAGAATGTGGACTGGTGTTTAGCAGCAGGATCTTGTAATTGCAAAAGATGAATGGTTGCTAGTGAAAACAGAGACACCTGGGGACTTAACCAATTTGTTTGGAAAGCACAGTGGCAGGGGGAAGGTGTGCAGCTGGCTGAGTATGCAACCAAAGGAAGGGTCTGTGACCCCTGCATTCCTTCTAGAAAAGGAAAGCGTCTGTCCAGGAAAGCTAGGGAGTGGCTGAGGGAGCACCAGGGAAACCATGTGAAGCCAGCTCCAGGGTGAGGGTGGCCTCCTTGATCTAAGATTCTCAAGGTGAAGGCAAGCTCAGCAGGTGCAGAAAGCATTCTAGAAAGGGCAAAGTGTCACGCTCCACACTCTCTCTTCCTCCCAGCAAGGACTATCAGTATCTCCTAAAAATATCCCATTCCACCCCCTCCCACAATGAGCAAGGTCAGACTCATCCTTCCATTATCTCCAACTCCCTACTCCTGGTCCCCCATAACCATCATTCAACCCTTCAATGAGTTCAGTGTTTTCAGATTCTCATGCAAAGGAGAGATCAGCAGTTCCCTTTCTGTACCACACTTATTTTAATTACTATTATATCCTTCAAGTTCATCCACGTTGTTGCAAATGACAAGGGTTCTTTCTTTTATAAAGCTGGGTAGTGTTCCGTCATGTAACGCATGCATAACGATAATATATAAATAAACAGAACCTTTCCTTCCTAGTCGTCCACCGGAGGACACTCAGGTTGGTTCTGTGTCCTGACAGCTGCAGGGAGCAGGGCAGCAGAACAATCTCTTTGACATACTGATTTCATAATTCTTGACTACGTGCCCAGTAGTAAAATTGCTGGATCATATGGTGGTTCTATTTTTAGCTCTTTAAGGAACCCCCATGCCGTTTTTTTTAACATGTCTATGCTAATTTACTGTCCTACCCACAGTGCACAGGGGTTCCCTTTTCTCCGCACCCTCCCCGCCGCTGACTCTCCCTATTTTTGCTTTTATTTTCGCCATTCCACACGGAGCAAGGTGACAGCTTGGGGTCATTTTGGTCTGCATTTTTCTGATGATGACTGATTTTGAGCATTTTTTTTTCATGTGCCCATTTTACCATTTCTGTCTTCTTTTGAGAACTGCCTGTTTAAATGTGTCTTTGTTTAGTTGTCTCACTCTGAGGTGAGACATATTTGCACATTCATTCCCCTCATCAGTATGGCACTGGCATAAAAACAGAAACCCAGGCCAACTAAAGTTTAGAGAGCCCCGAAATGGGTGCAGGCATTTACCGCCCACTGATTTTCCACAAAAGTGCCCAAAACACCCATAGCGAAAAGAAAATCTGTTCAATAAAGGGCGAGGGAACAACTGGCCATCCACACACAGAAGGATGAAATTAGATCCGTGTCTCACTCCAGATCCAAAAGCAATCTCAGAATGGATTAAGGACTTAGATGTAAGAGCTAGATGCTCAAAACTATTAGAAGAGAGCAGTGGGTGACTGGGCAGACAGGAGGCCAGGTATTGACTTTTGGATATGAACCCAAAAGCCCACATAGAATTAGACAAATAAAGGCTGTCTGGAAGCTTCTTCATGGTCAAGGCAATAGTCCAGAGTGAAGAGACAGTCTGTGCAATGGGGGAAAATATTTGTACAGGGTAAGGGCTCTCATCATGTCTCACAGGGAATCTTGCAGTGGCTTTGCCAGGGATTCCCACTTCCTGCCCCTCCCATAAACTGTCGACCTCTGCCTCCTTTACCCTCCCCAGAGTTGTCCCACACTCATTGTCCATCTCAAACCCTTCAAGGGGCTGAGTAAAATCAGCTGTTGGGGTAGAAGATATCATCCATTTTGCTTGCTACCCAGTACTCCTGTGAGCCAATCCTGGGTTCTTAGAGGAATGCTCACCTCCACTCCCCCCACCCCCACCAACTTCTGTTCTGGCCACACAAATCAACAAGTGCCAGACAGTGTGCTGAATCCTGTATCTTTGTGTGTTTCGTTTTTGAGTCCTCATAGTAACCAGATAGAACAGGAGGTTTCAAACATCAGGACAATTTGACCCCCAACTCCCAAGCAATTCCTAGGGGTTTATTTTAGAGTAAATTCATGTTCAGACTTTAAAACTAATGATTACTAAGCCCTACAGAAATAAAAGGGTATGTTAGTTACATTTTTAAAAAAATACAAGAATTTTTTGATTAAAATCATTAAAATATTAGTCACTTAGTGAGGTCTCCTAACAGACCCAACAATGACCCCTACACTGCGCTCCTGCTCTTGATGATCAGACTGAACTCATTTCCTGCCATTCCTCCCCACCTTGCTCCTTGTCAGCCATACTTCAGTCCCGCAGGCCTTTCTGCTCTGTGTGTGTGTGTGTGTGTGTGTGTGTGTGTGTGTGTG
>CABHPH010145244.1:6270-18534 GCA_902168325.1 Peromyscus nudipes | reverse complement strand
CTGTTGTGCTTTGAAAGTGACATGTACTCCACAGGCTGATAGGTTTGGGGGATGTGACTGGCTCCTGAGGACTCTGCCTTCCTGAGTGGATGAACCAATGATGGGTTCCCAGTCGGAACCTTGGCAGGTGGCACCAGTATGAAAGGTGGGGCCTGGCTGGAGGAAACAGGTTTTCAGTGGTGTACCTGGTCCCCAGTCCCACTCTGCCTTTGCCGCGTGTTCCTGCAGTGGTGACATTCTGCCTTGCCTTGAGCCTAAAGCAGTGGGTCTGGACACCCATGGGTGACAGCCTCTGTGGTTGAGCTCCAAACACATCCTTTCTGCCCAGGCTCTCAGGCATTTGTCACAGCTTTGAAATCTGATAGTCACCTGCTGTGCCGTCATCCCTTTGGGGGGCTTCCTGCCTTTCCAGTGGCCCATAGGGACTGGAAGGACAGGTCCCCTCCTCTCCAAGCCCTTGGTACCTGCCCTCCTTTCGTTCACTCAGATTCTCCCTCTCTAGCATGGATACTCCCTCGATTATGGGAAACCTTTCTTTTACACATTTCCCCAAACACATGAGGATTTATGCTCTGCCATGGACTAACGCGCCTGACCATTTGATTGAAAGGGAGGGAAAAGGCTGGGTTAGACCCCTCTTCCTGCAGAGCACCCTACAGGAAGCTCCCTCCTGGAGAATGAGTTCCAAGCACACAGCTTCAGTGTGCCGTCTCGGTCTCTCATCTTCCTTCTGTTCCACACGACCCAGGTTCCAGACTAAGGGAAGAGCCACATGTCCTGAAGGCCCCTATGCTTTCCACACGCTCAGTCTGCCACCCCACGCCCCCAAACTTTTAAGAGTCAGAATTTTGACTTAACTACCCTCTGAGAAGAGCTGAAGAGGAATCCCCAGTGGAGAGGAACATCAATATTATTTGAATAATAATAGCCACTTCAGCAAGTGGTTCATTCTCTGTTCTGGAAGCTTTTGGTTGGCTGGAGTAAGTACTTCATAATTTGAGTTTTTGGACTGTGGGGTTAGGCAAAGTTGTTTGTTCAGGAATTAAATATATAGGACTAGGTGCGTGGGAGGAACTCAGGTTCCCGGAAATAAACAGAACGATAATTTTAATGTCATTTTAAATTTAAGTGGGCTAGAAATTACCTATGGGGATGTTGCCTGTTTTTGCTTCCCTTTGTCTCGAGATGGTAATTTCCTGGCATTTCTTCCTTCTTTCAAGGCGTTTATTGAGATTTCTCCATCTGTAAGAAATTATGCTAACCAGGGTTTCATGTGTACAATGGCGTGCTAAGCAGGTGGGGGTAATGGGGTGCAAAGGGAATAATGGGGTGCGAACACAAAGCAGTTTCAGTTTGTCTTTTACCCTTACTTAAAACTTATTAAAGTGGGAAGCTTTTCTCAGCCCACTCTGCAAGGCTTTCCTGACTGTGTGTGTGTGTGTGTGTGTGTGTGTGTGTGTGTGTGTATGAGAGATACAGACAGACGACACACAGAATGTGGAGGTCAGAGAACAACTTTCAGGAGCTTGCTCTCTTCTCCCACCATAGTGGTCTCTGGGATTGAATTTAGCTCGTCAGCCTTGGTGACAAACGCCTTTATCTTCTGAGCCACCTCACTGGCCCTTCATAAAAATTCTATAGTCGTTTTATCCAACAGTCTTTGTTAACAAAGAAGCATATTTTGCTACATATTATAAGCCTACCTTTGAACCTGGCTTAAAATCAAAGCCCCTTTCCCTTACATACCCTCTTCAGCATGCTGCAAGCCAACCCCATCTGTCTCCCTTGTACCTCGGGGTCTGTGAAGATGGAGGAGCTGGAGGCAAAGTTGGTTCACACATTACTGCTGGATGTGGGATGGTTTCCTACGGTGGATGACCAGGGACTGGGAGTTGAGCTGACCCTCTCCTTAAGGTGTGGCCCTGAGTCCTCCCTGCCTTGGTGGAAGGCTCACATTGGGATGTCTTTCTTTATTCCCTGCTCATGCTCAAGTCATCCAGGTCCCCCTGGTTCAGTTTGGCGGGTCTACAGGCACGGGATTATTGCCCTGCATGACAGCACCTGGCTGTGCAGGTCTGAGTCTCTATGAATACACTTCCAGCTCTCAAGTGTCATACTTCTCTGAGTCTGTCTGGGACTTGGAAGGAAAGATGTCTTCCACATGGTACTGAGAGAAGAGCAGGTGAGACCCAAACAAATCCTAGAGAAAGGTGAGTCAAGATGGGATCCTGTCTGGCCAGTGAGACAGCTCCATGTGCAAAGGTTCTTACCACCAGGCTAATGGCGTGAACTCCATCCCTGTAACCTACATGGTGGAAGGAGATAATCCACTCCTGTTCATTGTTTTCTGACCACTGCACATATACCAGGTCATGTGTGCCTCCCTACAAAAAGAATAAATGTGAAAATATGTTATTAAAAAATACAGGTTCCAGCCACAGGCTTTATTACAGGACCGGGGCTGAGTTTTCTGAGAGGTTTTACTTTAGCTGCCACCGCGGTGACAGCGGCAGCAGCTTTAGGAGGCATCTCTGGAAGGAACACGGGTTACAGGAACCCAGTGCATCCGGCTTTGTTATGACAGTCCGAAATACCTGCCACGCTTGCCAAGGGTCTTCTTCCACCCTAGCTGAGAACCATAGCGGAGGGGAAACAGAGTCAGTGTCTCCTTGGCTTTCTAGGGACACATGTGCAGTCTTACTAGACGGGACAGGGTGAACTTCGATGCCCTGCAAAGCCCCCTCCGAGAAGGTGAGGGACTGAGGTGGGTTATTCTGTTTAATGAGAGTTTCTGGGCTCACGGCACCGCTCTGCATTTTGTTTTCCTTGTTTAGTATAAATGCGATCCAATTTAATCTGCATATAAACACACCCATTGCATATTAAAATCAACATATTATAAACACAAGGCTGAACACTTTCATGAAGAAGCAAGCTAAAAAAAATCCATGCATATTAATATCACAGATAAGCCAATTATTATATTGAGTCGTAAATAAAAAACAATATGATTAAGCTAAATCTGAGCTCTTCGTAAAGTCAAATGTATGATATTAAGATCAGGCTGTTTTAGAAACAATATTGTGAACCCTTGCATTTTACATGCAATGTGTTTAAAATTAATTTCCCAGGGCGATATCTTATTTTGTCTCACCTATACTAATAAGGTTCATGAAACATTGATATTACTTAATATCACAATGCAGAGAAGAAGCCATTTCTCTGCTCTTAATTGAGGCAAACCATATCGCTCAGTTTCATGGTTTCCATGACCACCATGAGGGTGCCCAGGTATGCAGAGTTCTTGATGACGTCTTGGAAGGGGATGCTGCTGACCTGGCTTGTTAAACCCTCAGCATTTCATACTATCTAATGTTAATAACCTATGTAATAAAGTAAGTGTTTTTCTGGCCATTTGCTACTTGCTAAGTCCTCCGCACAGTGATTATTGGACTTAGTCTTATATTAACCTAGAAGTTTGGTATTATTATCAGTGCCATTGCATGGGAAGAAAAAATGAGTTTTAAAATTTTTAATTTTACTTTTTATGTGTCTGAGTGTTTTTTCCTGCATGTATATTTGTGCACCACGTGCATACAGTATCTGGAGGCCAGAAGAGGGGATCAGATCACCTGGAACTGGAGTTACAGATGTCTGTGAGCCAAATTTAAGTGCTGAGAATCAAATTTGGGTCCTCTGGAAAAGCAGCCAGTGCTCTTAACCATTGAGCCATCTCTCTGGCCCCAGGGATCACTTTCTACTCAGGTCAACTGTTACGTGGGACACTACTGATTCAACACTATCAGGAAATCTGTGTGTGTGTGTGTGTGTGTGTGTGTGTGTGTGTGTTTGTATGTGTGAGTGTGAGTGTTTGTATGTGTGAGTATGTGTGTGCAGAGGAGGATTTCAGGTGTCTGCCCCTATCATTTTCTACCTTATTCCTTTTTTCCAGACAGGGTCTTTCTATGTAGTGCTGACTGTCCTGGAACTCACTCTGTAGCCTAGGCTGGCCTTGAACTCAGAGATCTCCCTGCCTCTGCCTCCCGAGGGCTGGGATTAAAGGTGTGCACCACCTCTGCCTGGTTTACACCTTATTCCCTTGGTACAGGGTCTCCTACCTTATTCCTTTGATGCAGGGTCTCCCACTAAACGAGGAGCCAGACTGGATGTTGGCAAACCCTAGTGATCCTCCCATCTCCTCAAAATGCCAGGGTCTCGGTGTGCACAGCCACAGCTGACTTTTTATATGCATGCTGGAGATTTGACTGCAGGTCAAAACGCTAGCTCTGCAACACTCCACTGTCACAGCCGTTTCTCCAGGCCCACGTTTTCAGATTTGCAAAGAGGAGCTAGCAACTCAAACTTTTATCTGAGATCACTCGATTTTCTTTCTAAATACTAGCAACTAAACAAAAATAAGAGTGACCACTCTAGTATGCTACACCAAGGGACAGATGGCGGATTCGGTCACACCAGGGTGGCTCCCAGGCTAACAGTGTGCAGCCTCGCTTTGTCTGAAGCATCCTTCTGCCCTTGCTCTGGGTCCTGCTCACTGTTGGTGGGTGGACATTGGTGCTGAGCCTGCTGGGGTTCTGGTGTGAGAACCCTGGGTGAGTCTCCATGCATAAGAATGGATGCATGATTATAAAAAAAAATAATCCACAGGATGCTCTTTTTACTCTAGGTGTTACATGTGTGCAGGTGAACGTGTGTATGTGTGTGTGTGTGTGTGTGTGTGTGTTTACATGTGCACATATACTCACATGGAGGCCAGAGGACAACCATGGATGTCATACTCAGGAAGGTTCTCCACCATCTTTTTGACAGAATTCTTCACTGAACCTGGAGCTTACTGTGAGGTGAGGTTGGCTGACCGTGAGCCCCAGAGATTGGATGTCCTAGCATCCCCAGTGCTGGGCTTACCAGCGCCTATGACCATGCCCGACCTTTTCTGTGGCTTCTGGGAATGGAACTCAGGGCCGAAGGCTTGTGCACTCTACCAACCGAGCTGGCTCCTCCGGCTGGAAAGGATGCTTCTGTTGTTATTTTCCCCGTCTTTCTGTGCACATGGGTGTGACATACCCTGAATGCAGGGAAGCCACAAACTAGGTCATTTTCTTGGACATTAAAATTCTCTGAAACAAAAGCAAAAAAAAAAAAATGATCGTTTTGTGCTAAAGAAGCACACACGTTTCCCTGCAAACACTCAGGGTTTAATATATTACAACCAAGTCTGACGAAAATGTAAAATTCATGCACCCTGAAAACGGAATTTTTATTAATTTAAGTGGGAATCCTAAATCAGTTTTCCTGTAAGAATGCAATCAACTGTTTAGTTTCCCTTCAGACAGACTTGACCTCTGCAAGGAACACAGTTATTTGTTTTAATTCCCCCCCTTCATTTTTATAGAATTCAATAATGGTGAGGTAACAAATGAGAGGACAAAAATATTCCAGAACACTCGAGGGCATACATGGGCGTATAAACAGGGAAGCTGTTCCCCAAGTCCTGTCATTGGTCGGTCCATTTGACTTTATAATTTGGGCTGTCTGCTTATTACTAAATTTAACTTGTGTATGGAGAGTGCACCATGGAACTCTAGCCAATGGTAAGCTTAGCATACGAAATACCAAGGTACCCATTTCATTTGTACTTCTGTCTCCTTGTGTATCTGTCCATCTGGGTCTGGAGCTATTTAGCACAATCTATCAAGGAAAGCATGTCCAAGCCTTTGTTTCTTCCTCCTTTTTGTTTGTGGGGACTGGGTCCCCCCGTATTTTTCAGTCACTCTCTCTACTCACCAGCAAATGCTCACGGTGCAGATGGCCCCTTTATTATTCCCTCTAAACTTTCTTTGTTCCCATCTCTGTCTTTTATTATTTCTCCTGTGTCATCAGAAACTGACTGCCGGAGTCTGCCAATTAGCCTTTGTCTGTCAGTGCCAGCCTCAGCGTCCCGAGGAGCTAATGTGCAAGGCAAGGGACAGGCTTATTTCCTATGCAGCACTGTGTCCCTACATAGAGACATGCCATTACTGACAGAAGAGCTGAGGATGGGCTCCGATTAGCTACTGACAAACTTGGTGTGCGTGTGCGTGCGTGCGTGTGTGTGTGTGTGTGTGTGTGTGTGTGTGTGTGTGTATTGGGGAAGTGAGATGGGTGGGTTTGGAAGCCACATTCTCTCACACCAAGAAGCAAATTGAACTTGCCACCTACCTTGCCACATCTGCATCTGAACACCTACGGTTCTAGCTACCTTGTCACATGGTGGCTACTGTCTATTGGCACTGGTGGGTGCAAATGGGCAGGTCACAGGACTGGAACAGTCTAATTGTTGGTCTCAGTTTCTCAGCTCTTCGCCACAAAGTGCCCTGGCTCTCAGTGAGTGTTTCTTGGTGTCTTTCAGAATCTGGTAGAGGGTTTATGGGAACACTTAAAAAACAAAACAAAAACAAAAACAAAAACCCCAAACCTTGGGCATCAAGACAAATATTTTATGACATTTTAGAATTACACAGATGAGCAAGCAGAGACCGTGAAAGGAGAAGTAACTTGTTTGAGCTTTCAGAATCAATAAGTGATGGAATTAAGATTTGAACCCAGACTTCCTGCCTGCACAGACCAGATTTGTAATCATAACAGTTACATCGAAATGATACTCTAGGCTGTCTGACTGAGGGGGAAATACCTTGTCTCTGGATTCTGACCTTTCCCATGACCTCTCACTATCAAAGTGTTATTTAAACAGTATTTGAGCTCTGGGCTAGAGAGATGGCTCAATGGTTAGGAACACTTGCTGCTCTTTGGAGGGCCTGGGTTCAGTTCTTAGCACCCATGTCTGACATCTCACAGCTGCCTGTAATTTCAGCTTCAGGGGATCCGATGCCCTCTTCTGGCTTCTGCAGGTATCTTCACACGCGCGCGCGCGCGCGCGCGCGCGCGCACACACACACACACACACACACACAGACACACACAGACACACACAAAATAAATATTTAACAAAACATAAAAATAAACAAAAAACATTGAGGGGCTGGTGAGATGGCTGGGTGGGTAAAATTGCTTGCTGTATAAATCTTATAACCCGAGTTTGATCCCAGAATCCACTGTGGAAGGGAGGAACAGCCTCCTGAAGGTTGCCCTCTGCACCTCTGCCCACACTCTGACATGCACACTGCCCCTACAACAATAATGAATAAAATAAAAACTAAAAAAGAAATATTCTTACATACTATCCAAGATTTTTCAACAATATTCATAACCGCATATGTGTATGAGCAGCATTACCTTTTGAAATATGATTTCTAGAAGTTTGCCATCTGTTAAGAATTGAGAACTTTGAAAATGTTGCTTCAAATATGGTGATTTTTGGTGCATGCAAAAGTTTAGGGCCAGCATCGTCCTTGGCTTTCTCTACCTCCTTGGGACCTCAGTCACTAGAGGGAGAGACATAATGCTGGTCACTGCCCTGTGTCATAGCTGCAACAGCCCCTCACTCCCGTCAGCGTCAGCGTTAGCGTGCCTAGGAGCCTCCCAAGTACACACCATCCACAGGACTGCCACTCCTCAGGAGCAACGGCCCTTCCCTCTCTCCTCCCTCCTCCTCCTTCCCCTTCTTCCCTCTCTCCTCCCTCCTCCTCCTTCCCCTTCTTCCCTCTCTCCTCCCTCCTCCTCCCTCCCCTTCTTCCCTCTCTCCTCCCTCCTCCTCCTTCCCCTTCTTCCCTCTCTCCTCCCTCCTCCTCCTTCCCCTTCTTCCCTCTCTCCTCTCTCCTCCTCCTTCCCCTTCTTCCCTCTCTCCTCCCTCCTTCTCATTCTTAGCACCGGGAACTGAACCTTGCCATACCGCAGCGCGTGGTCCCAGGAACCTGGCTTGAGGCATGAGGGAATGAAGAAAGGACAGCTCAGAGACACTCGTGTAGAAAGGCCGGCTCAGGTGGGCCGTGCTTGCTCTGATGAGTGGCACTGACCACACAGCAATGGGAACCTCAGTGAATTTATTAGGTGCAGCAGGAGGAAGGGGAGTTGGCGAGGCTCTTGGGAGTCTACAGCTCTGGAGGGAGCAGTCTCAGGCTGTAAACATCCGGGAGGAAGAAGCTGGAGTAGCTAGTCTTTGCACACACTGGTCAACCATTCATAAACACTTATTCTTGCACACACTGTCAACATTCACACTTGGACTAGAGAACTGGCTGTGCTGTTTCTCAGACTGACCCACACGGGGAAGACTTTGCCAATATTTCGTGGGTCTGAGGCCTTGTTTTTTTTTTTTTTTTTTTTTTTTTTTCCTAAGACAGGGCTTCTTTGTGTAACCTTGGCTGTCCTGGAACTTGCTGTGTAAACAAGACTGGCCTCAAACTCAGGGAGATCCACCTGCCTCTGCCTCCTGAGTGCTGGGATTAAAGGTGTGTGCCACCATCAGCGGCCTGGTAAGTAAGGTCCTGGTTCTTAATACAGCTGGCTTGCATTAAACAATACACATCCACTCAGGACTCCACTAAGTCAGGACTTTACTCACTCCCTACAGAACCTAGGGCTTGTCTATCCTAGGCAAGCACTCTACTGTTGCTGCATCCAGCTTATTTTTGTGAGAACTCCTTGCAAGAAAAACTATGGGCTGGAGGGTATGGGTGAGAAATCAGCTCTGTGTTCTTCTGAGTCCTAGCAAGAATCTTAACCAAACTGCATCCTTACTGAACATCTCTGTGAACAGAAGGATAGATCTCATCTTCCTTAGATTCTCTGAGAAGTAAGACTATTCAAGTTGTCTTGCTGGGTGGTGACATCAGGAAATATCTGGAAGGAGTTGGGGGTTGAGACAGAGAAAGAAAGTGGAGTCATCAAAGCATCCACCACCAGTGAAGGATCCCCAGAGAAAGGGGGAGTTAGGTATTGAGACCCTAATCCTACCCATTGCTGATTGAAGTCTGCTTCTACAGGAGACTTAATCCCTGGTCTACCAAGTCAGAGGCTAGAGGAGCCCCTCATGCCAAGAAATGTGGATGCTCTGGGTGTCAGATATCAGCAAGGGACTCAGGTGTCAGAGCCTGGCACACATACATGCAAATGACAGACAGGAACACCTGTGGGCTGCTAACTCTGTAGGTTTCTTAGATAGATTTGCATGTCTCTATCCATGTATCATGTGGCTCATGCCTGCACTGGGGAGGCAGAGGTAGGCTCTCTATGCCATCTATCTTTCCATTTCAATGCTAGGAAAATTGTATCGACTCAGAATTTGCCAAAAGGGTTTTTTTTTTTTCCTTTTCCTTTAAGTAGCAGGCTGTCTCTGCTTCCATGTGATAATGAGAATATCGAATCAGAGGGTTGGAGCAATGACTCAGCTGTTAAGAATTCGGCTGCCCTTGCAGAGGACCCAGGTTCAGTTTTCGGCACTCACATGGTGGCTCAGAGTCTGTAACTCCAGGGATTGCTGCCCTCTTATGGCCTCT
Organism: Peromyscus nudipes; assembly: GCA_902168325.1. NCBI lineage: Eukaryota > Metazoa > Chordata > Mammalia > Rodentia > Cricetidae > Peromyscus > Peromyscus nudipes. Next base: position 9,082 of record CABHPH010145244.1, on the reverse strand, counting down.
AGGGGTACTACACACATATGGCACACATACATACATGCAGTCAAACACTCATGCACATAAATATAAATAAAGCTTTAAAATTATTAAATCATAAAACCTTGGGTTGGGGGTCATTTTTATTTTGATTTTGGTCATTTCCTCCCCTCCCACTTTCTACCATTATTTGTGTTCCTCTTTGTCTTAATTAGAATTCAGTCTTTGATTGAACTTAATCTCTCTCCCCAGTACTTTTCTAAGCTGTGTTCAGTTTGCAGAGTCTCAAATAAACTGGAAAGAATCCTTTCTGTCAGTGAGATGGGAATGGCATGTGACTCGCACACGGTGGCCCAGGCTTCATCTCAAAGTTTGGTGTCATTCTAGCAGATGGAGATGGAAGGTTTTTCTTGGAAATCATCCTGCCTCCCAGTGACTGAAAAAACAAGCTTTTATTTCATTTTTATACTACTGCATTTATTGGTCTTTTCTTCCTCCACACTAGCTGTCCCTGCCACTCACCGTGCCTGTATCTGTTAGTAGGTGCCTCGGTGCCTCTGCTATCTCCTAGCTCTGCTCTGCTCAGCTCCTTGCTGCTGCCTGGGCCAGCTATGGTCTAACTTCTCCCTGATTTCTTCATCTGGGGAGCTGGCATGATAAAACCCAGCTTGTAAGTCCTTACAGTCATCAGACTGCATGCCTTACAAGATGCTTAGTCCGATGTCTGTAACACAGTAAGACAGGTGATCAGCTGCAACTTCCATTACACAGCAGTGACATACACGACTGTCCTGGACACAGGAGCAACACACACATACACACACACACACACACACACACACACACACACACACACACACACGCATGCGCACACACGCACAGTAGATTTTTTTTGCTGGTTTTTGAGTCTACGTGCACATCTAGTGTGAGATTATCAAGTGACAGATTTGTGATTTGTATGTGGTGTATATGTGCACCACAGCATCAGTACAAATCTACAAACATACTCTGTGTGTGTGTGTGTGTGTGTGTGTGTGGTGTGCATACAAATGCCATGGTGCCCATAAGAGGTCCATTGAAGTTGGTTCTCTCCTTCCCTCATGTGGGTCCTGGGAATCAAACTGAAGTCATTAGAGTTGGTGGCAAGTGCTTTACCTGCTGAACCATCTTGGCAGCCCACAGTCTAGATTCCGAAACATCATTTAACCACGGCTTGATGGATGCCTATGTCACGTGTTAGGCGTCTTTTAGCCCTTTTGATCACTGATGATGTAGCATCTGCCTCTTCTGCAGGAGATGAAGTCACAGTCACTTCGGGGTGTTTGTTCTCAGTGCCTCTTCCTCCCCCATTGGCTCCTGCGGCTCACCTCTGTGAGGATGGGAATGGATCTCTATTTGGTTCTCTGTGGGGGGAGAAAAACAATTAGAGGAGTTGCTAAGGGCCCCTAGGAACTCACTATGCACAGGCACCTCATTGCAAATGCCTTTGCTCACCTGCAGAGCCTGGCTTCAGTGACTGGTGTGATGGATGGGAGGACAGTGAGTGAGCACCAGACTGCGAGTCACTACAGGGTGAGGCCACGGGGCTGGAGAGCCTGTGCCTAGAAAGGGAAATTCCCCTGTAGGGTGCAGACCCCGCCTCTGCCACTAAGATCACCTTCTCTTTAGACTCTTAGACGTTACCGAGTGACCTCAGCGTTGCCCCCGCCTCTAGAGCTTCTGAGGTACAGATTAGACCTCGATTTGAGGCTCAGGTTGTCTACATTCATGGTTCCCCTGGAGAACAGACACAACATTGGTTCCTTTTCCCAACAGATAGCAACTGGTGTTCTCTAGTGGCTGCAAAGCACTGAGTGCTGGCTTCCTGAGTTGAGTAGTGCTGTGTCACTGTTAATCTTAAGTGGGAGTGAACATTGCACACACACACACACACACACACACTTTCACACATATCACACACACATACATCATACATACCCTCACTCACCTTCATACACATCATACACAATTACATCCCACACACACTCACTCTCTCACATATCACACACACATACATCACACACACACACCCTCACACCCATCACACACACATACATCACACACACTCACTCGCACATAAACTCACATTCATACTCACACCAATACTTACATACCCATCCACAGACTCACCCATGCTTCATACACACTCTTTTTCACACTCTCACACTCTTGTACACAAACACATAATTACACACCTCACACACATACTCATGAACGCACTTGCTCACACACACTCATATTCACACACACACTAACATTCACACTCACACTCTCATATACACACCCATAACACTTTCACACTCCTATACGCTCACACATTTTTCTCACACACACATTCACTCACACATATTCACACAGAGTCACACACGACCCCCCCACCCCTCTACTCCTCTTCCTCCTTTGGTGTTTGAGACAGTGTCTCACTATAGCTCAGGCTCAATTTTCCTGCTTTAGCCAACTGCATGCTGGGATTGTTGTGCCACACCATAGGATTTTTCTTTTCCTTAAAACAAACAAACAAACCAGCAAATACTTATTATTATTATTTTATTTCATGTATATGAGTTTTTCACGTACATATATATGACCAAGCCTGGTATTCTCAGAAGACAGAAGAGGGCTTTGGATCTCCTGGGACTGGAGTTATTGATAGTGATAAGCTGCCATATGAGGGCTGGGACTTGAACTCAGGTCTTTTGGAAGGGCAACCAGTGCCCTTAACCACTGAGCCATCTCTCCAGTCTGAAATTTTATTCCTTCCTTCCTTCCTTCCTTCCTTCCTTCCTTCCTTCCTTCCTTC
>CABHPH010145243.1:0-25450 GCA_902168325.1 Peromyscus nudipes | reverse complement strand
ATTTATTTATTTATTTATTTATTTATTTATTTATTTATTTATTTATTTATTTATTTATTTTGCAGAGCTTCCCTTACATTAGGGCCAAGCTTAAGCATCTGGATAGAGGGCTACTGACCCCACAGGCAGAAGTCTTAGCACTGGCTTTTAAGGTGTAATACTGGAGAAATGAGAAAGCCCATAAATAGAAATGCCAAATGCTGGCCAAGGCCATCCATCTGGCCATGGTGACTGCCCAAGAGTCCCCAGGGACTTGTTTTAAATGTGGTAGAGAATACCACTGGGCTTGTACTTGCGTTGCCCTATGTGGGCCACCTGGGCTATGTCCAAAGTGCCACCAAGAAGGACCTTGGTCAATTGACTGTCCCCATGCACCTCATGAGATGACAACATTAAACACAAACCACCCTCCAACCGACCTTCTAGGCTCAGCCATGGATGACTGAGTTTGCCCAGGCTCCAACCTGACAACTGTCACCTCCCACAGGGAGTCTCAGGTGGCCATTACAGCATTGGGACAATCCATTTCCTTCCTCATGGATACCAGGCCACTTACTCAGTCCTGAGGGAGTTTTGGGTACCCACCTCTCCATCTTGTCTCCCTATTGTCAGAGTAGGGGGACAGCTTTACCTACCTCATCAGAGCCTACCACTCAATTGTATTTTCAGGGGTATCCATCCCTCTTACTCACACATTTTTGTTCATGCCAACTTGCCCTGTGCCCCTAATCAAAAGATATTTTTTAACCAAGGTAGGAGCTTCCATTTCATTTGTTCCCCCCATTTGCCTGGCCACAGACTCACCAGCAGCTCCTCTCCTCCTAACCACTCCACTGGTTCTAACATGTCATTGCCTTTGCCAGCTTCTCAGATGGACCCCCAAGTCTGGGATATCCCAAAACCTTTCTGTTGCTAGGTACCATTCCTCCATTGTCATCCAGGTACAGGACCCTACCTGGTACACTGCCCAAGCCCAGTACCCTCTCTCACTCCAGAGCTTTAGGGGACTTAAACCTATCATCTCTGACCTTCAAAGAAAAAAGCTACTTTACCCCACCTCTTCTCCTTTTAACATCCCTATACTTGCAGTTAAGAAGTCTAATGGAACCTACTACCTGGTTGAAGGTCTCTGGCTTATTAATTCTGCAGTGGTTTCCCCCCCTATCCTGTGGTCCCCAATCCATATACACTCCTTTCCACTACCCCTCAGGAATCTCCCATTTTACAATTCTGGATCTCAAGGATGTTTTCTTCTCTAGTCTTCTCAACCCTCAGTCTCAGAATATCTTTGCTTTAACCTGGACTGACCCTGACAGTCACTTGTCCATGCAACTGACCTGGACCGTCTTGCCACAGGGATTCAGAGACAGCCCACATTTATTTGGTCAGGCCCTAGCCTCTGACTTACTCTCTTTGTCTCTCTCCAACTCTAAACTTATACATTATGTAGATGACATTCTACTTTGCCTCCCATCATTACAAGTTAGCCAAACTAACACCTCTGCTCTCCTAATTTTCTTGTCCAGCCAGGGTTATAGAGTCTCATCTTCCAAGGTCCAGCTGTCTACTACTGAGGTCGGCTATCTGGGTCTAACCATTCTAACCATTACCCCAGCCCACAAGGATAAACAGAAAGCACCCAATCTAGCCTTTGCAGTCCCCTCTACTAAACAGGAAATTGCATTGTTTCTGGGAATAGTTTGATTCTTATGGTCCTGGGTCCCATCTTTTTCCCTCCTTGCTTGCCCCTTAACTGAGACAGCTCTTGGCTTCCCACATGAACTCCTCCTTCACCACATTATTAAACCCTTTCCAAAGCTCCAACAGGTTTTCCTACTGTCCCCAGCCATCCATCTCCCAGATCTTACAGATCCCTTCTCCCTCTATGCAACAGAAAGAGAGGAATATGCCTGTGGAGCTAGGTCATCCACTGGCACCCTCCTTTGTGCCTGTAGCATACCTGTCAAAAAAACCTAGACCTCACCACTCAGGGATGGGCACCGTACATTTGTGCCTTAGCAGCCTCTGAGCTCCTTATTCATGTATCAAAGAAATTAACCTTTGGGTCACCCACCACTATTTTCTCCCACCACAGCTTGTCCCATCCCTTAACTTATAAAGGCTTACAAACTTTACCTCCTTCCTGAGTTCTTTCTCTCCACGTGGCACTAGTCAAAGATGCCACAATTACTTTCAAATCTTGACTACCTCTTAATATCTCAAACCTTCTCCCTCAATCTAGTACTGACTATTCCCCATCTCATTCTTTCATTGAAACCCTAGAGCAACTATTGTCCAATCCTTCACACATACAGGATTGTGAACACATACCTGGTATAAAATGGAAGCTCCTTTTTACATGAGGGAACCCATAAATCAGGCTATACCATAATGTCAGATACCAGGGTGGTTGAAGCATAGGCACTACCTACCCACACTACTAACCAACAGGCTGAACTAATAGCTCTTACCTGTGCCTTCCAATTGGCACAGGGACAATCCCTAAATATTTACACAGACTCCAAATATGCTTTTCTTATCCTGCTGCCCCATGCTGTCATCTGGAAGGAGTGTGGTCTTCTTACAGCAAAAAGAGGATCCATATCTAACTCAAGCCCAATAATGGCCATGCTAAAAGCCCCCATTTCCCCAAAGCTATAGGATTTATTCACCACCTACCTATTCAACAGACATAGAGCTCCATCATCTCTAAGAGAAATAACCAAGCTGACCAGACAGCTAGGGCAGCAGCCCTCCAGCCATTGTACCCAATGCAGGGAATCCATACACTACAATTCACATCTTCACAGCCATCCCCTGACACTCAGCAAATTCTGTACTATCTACAGCAGCTCTTTCATCCTAATAGTCAGGTTCTGTCTCATTATGTCAAGGCTCACCTACAGCCCACCCCGGAAAACTTACAGTTCTTAAAAACTGTTAGTGACTCTTGTAAAATTTGTCAAAAGTCAGATTCCATTTCCAAATATCAGAGTCACCCTTTTCCCACCCACTGGGTTAGGGGCTTCCTTTCAGGGACTGAGTGGCAACTTGATTTTACTCATATGCCCACCATCAGATGGGTTAAATATCTCCTGGTCCTGGTGGATATCTTCTTGAGCTGGGTTGATGCTTTCCTGTTTACTAATAAATGGGCTCAGACAGTCTCTGACCTCCTTCTCCAGGAGATTATCCCATGATTTGGGATCCTAGACTCTCTCCAGTCTGATAATGGCCCAGAGTTCACTTCCTAGATTTCCCAAACCCTATCTAAAGCTCTTATCCCTTGTCATTTCCATATCCCATACCACCCTCAGTTCTCAGGAAATGTAAAATGAACTAACTGCTCCTTAAAAAATATTCTTGTTAGGATGCCATAGGAACTTCACCTTGACTGGGTAAAACTATTGCCTCTGGCTCTTCACAGGCTCCAGGCTCTTCCCAAGCAACCCCTTTCAATCATGTCATTTGAACTCATATACGGGAGGTCAGTTCTAAGCCCCAGCCTTCTATCCAAACCTTCATCCCTCCCTGACCATCTGCCCACTCCCTTTCTCTAACACTTCCATTCTCTCCTATGGAATTTTGCTGACCATTCCCTACCCCAGCCATGTGACAACCCCTGCCCACCTCCAATCAACATCAGGGATCAGGTCCTTCTTTCGCCCCCAGGCCAACACCCCTCATCCCTCTCCCCTAAATGGCAGGGACCCTTCAACGTAATTCTTGTAATCCCACAGCTGTTAAGCTCAAGGGCTTCCCTCACTTGATTCACCTATCTCACCTAAAACCTTTTACCCCACTCCACCCCAGGGTAATTCTTCCTCATACACAGTGATGCAAACAGGGACCTACCCTCTTAAGTTCCAGAGGAGACTGAGATTAACTTCTTTGCCTCCAATTCCAGAAGAATGAAGCTTCATCCCACAACCATACTCAATCCCACTGGATTGAGAACCCCATATGCTTTCCTTCCAGATTCCCCTTCTGCGTTCTCCTGTCTCTACTGATCACATTCTGCTTTATCAGTTTTCCTCTGTGTCTCTAAAGCATATTCAAATTTCTAATTAACTACTCAGCTGACTGTTACAGGACTACCATCAGCCATACAGGCAGAAACACAAGGACCATCAAATATACCCAGGCGGTAAGAAACAGTAACACTCCAAAGATATTCACACCCCCAGACGCAAAAGGGTCTGGACTCTGCCAAACAGAATTTATTATAACAGTTTATTATTGTTAATGCCCTCAGCAATCAATCACTTGTGACTCTTGGATGCTGAAGTGATACTGAGATAATGAAAGGAAATGGGTGCCTTAAGATTTAAGATTTGTTTCAGGTGAATATAGGAAGCCCAATTGAATTTAAAAAAAAAAAGTCTAATAGGCTCTGTCTCATTTTGTCAAGGCTCACCTACAGCCCACCTCTGAAGACTTATAGTTTTTAAAAACTATTACTGTCTCATGTAAAATTTGTCAAAAGTCAAAGCATGTTCCAGATTCTCTCTCTCTCTCTCTCTCTCTCTCTCTCTCTCCCCCCCTCTCTCCATGACTCCATAACTTTAACACTAACCAATAAAATTCTGATAGTGAAGTACTAAACACTATAATATCATAGCTACAAGATCAGGATCTTGAATTCCTTTTGGTTGCTTCTTAATACATCTAAAATTTGTCTCTTTCATAAACTTAAAAATTCTTCTGAGCTCCAGGGTGTCAACTTGAACCCACCCAGACAGATCAGACTCACTCCAGATAAGCATCATTCAACCTTTCCTAGTCCCAGGATCCCCCTTCCTCATCCTTGGACCCCTCAGGGAACCTCCTTATCTCCCCTTCACCACACCCCCCAAATTATCAGGATCTTAGGAAAAAAAATTTTTCTAAACATCATCTTCTGCCTCACCAGCATCTTGTTGGGTCAAAGTTGTCAGATTCAAGCAGCACTGAATGATTCTCTAGGGCTCAAAACAGCAGCAAAGACAACCAGCTACCTCAGGATAACTGGCTACCTTGGGAAAAGCTGCACCCCACCCCCCATAAAATTAACTTTATTTAATAAAAATTGACACCCACCAAGTCAGCTGGAAGAAATTCTGAGAGACTTGGTGCCCCCATTCCTAAGCCCTCACTTTTTATAATAACAAAAAGGGTGGAATTTTATTATTCCCGACACCCTCCTAGCCACTTCTGGAGTCACATAACCATGCATGCACTGTCACCGGTCAGGCAAAATTCTTAGTCACTTGAGGGTCTTAGGTCCTATGTAATCTCTGTGCATCGTGGTCAGGTAATCTTCATGCAGCGTGGTCACATAATCTATGTGCATACATGCCATACCTATGTAAGTCCCTATACCCTTGCATGAGGTGACCCTCAAAAGCAGACTCCACCCATTTCCCTGCTCTCTCTACACATTCTCTCTAGTAGGCCTACTGGTGCCTATCTTTCTCCCTTCTGTAATAAACTCTCAAAATGGGTTTTGTTGTGCCTCATGGTTTGTTTCCTGTGCCTTGTAAATAACATTGGTAAATAAATAACAGCAACTACTCACTGAAAATATAGAGATTAAATATAAGGAACCAAGGGCAATCTAGACCTTAAGTATTAGTCCTTGAGTCAGGAAGGATTCACAATGTGAATTGATTTAATTTTCTCAGGAAAAAGGAACAGGGTATCTTCATGAGATAAATACTGCTCAAGACTACAAAAGCTGAATAAAAAAGCAATGTAAAAGGAATAATCACATCAACACAAAGGATTAAAAGATTTTTTTGAGAATTAGTATTTTATATATTTTAATAGTGAAATGATTTTATTTAATTATTAACAGAGGGTAGCAAGTGTCACTCAGATCTAGGACTTGCTTCAGTGCTACTCACCTGAAACCACATAAATAAATAAAACAGCTAACAGCTCTAGAACTCAAATTCCCTGCTCTAACCACTTTTAACTCTGAATTATTTCTTATTCTGCCATGTCATGTCCCTACTATATTTCCTTTCTTCTGACACTCTATAATGTTCTTAGAGTCTCTTTTGTTTTGACTTCCCCTTTTAGAATCTTGTCCTGAGGAATTACATAGGTAACATTCTTGACATTTTGACATCAATTCAAGCTATTGTTCAGAACCAGCTGATCATTAGATCAGTAGTTTCTTCACAACACTGTAAGGTATCACAGAAACAATTACTCAGCATTCATGAGTTTTTATTATAAACCTGCTTATTTCAGGAATCTGTAATTTGCACATTTGTTTGTGTCATAAATCAAATCAAAATTCTATAGATAGAATTTAATTTGCATAAAGTACAAAACATACTTTATGGAAAAGAAAATGACTCACTGTTCATTTATTTCAGAAAAAAATTAGACAAGTGGCACATTTCTTAAGACAAGAAAGGGGATATGTCAAGGCACTATGGCACTCAATTAAATATAACTTCCCTCAAATAAAACACTTGCACATTCAAAAGATGTATGTTTACTCAGGGATATATTGACCATATGGGCTTGTCATATCCAGCTGCATGCTTCACATTAAGTTTTTTTTCTTTAAAGCATCTAATAATTGTAAATACAGTAGATTTTATGTACAAATGTAAATAGATTTAGGTTTACTCATGAGTTTCTCTCAATAAATTGTGCTTATGTTTGTAAACTTGTGAAATTTTAATTTCCTCCAAAAGAGACTAGTTTTATTGCTGTAATATTTCACAATGTTGGGCTATTTGTATTTAACTTATAAATGACTTCTGAGTATTAGAGAAGAACTAGAACTTCAGCAACTTCTTTAATGATTTAGTGAACCAATCAACTTGCAATGTGTTTTCAGGTTTGCCTTTAGAAGCTGTTGCTATTTTTAATAGGACACCCTTAAGGCAATCTCTGGTTTTCCTTGCCCCTGATAGGACAGCATATAAAAACTTATTGGTTTGAGGCCAGCCTGATCTACAGAGAGATAGTTCCAGGACAGCCAGGGATACACAGAGAAACCCTGACTTGAAAAAAAAATAACCCAAACCAAACAAACAAACAAACAAAAAATCTTGTTGGTTTTAACATGAAAACAAACATTGCAGCAGAGAAAGGGTCTTAACCAGCCTAAAGTGATAAGAAACAAGAAATGCCACTCATGATACTGGATTTTCCATAAACTACAAGACATTACTGTGAAACACTTTTTCTTTACACTTACATCCTGAGGGTAAATTATCAACAAAGCAGCATTCTGCACTTACTTACAGTCTGTGACACCCTACATGGAAACACTTTCCTATCAGAAGTTGGTAATTCATAAGCAGCTTTCCTTCAGATGTTTAAGTAGAAAAAAATGGTTTCGAAATTAGAGATTTTTTTCCATTATTTTTTCCACTTGTATTACCAGTATGAAAAATTCTACTTCCACTAAATTTAGAATTATTAATACTGTCATTGCATTAACATTTATAATTGATAAAATTTTACTCCAAATGTGTCCCTTGAAATGTAAACTATTCAGTAAAAAGATAGTAAATGCCCCAAAGATAAAAGATCTTTGAGGTACCAAATATGCAAAATCTAAAGGAAGCATTAAGGAAATATGAATTTAAAGATGTGGCTGAGATTTTAATGTACAAAACTCATTGTTACATGTTAAACCTTCCTGGTTAAATGCAACCTTTATGCAATTTACATGTGATAATATTGAGCAAAATATTGAGAATAATAAAAATCAAACATATGAGGTTACTTTGACTTGAATTATATTAGACAGAAATAAACACAATTATGGTAATCAAGGAAAGTCGAATTTTCACAAGAAAGTTATTCACTGAAACAGATTTCTTCCATATCTTCCTAGTAATAACTTAGCATTTAGCTAGTATTCTTTAATGGAATTGTAATGCCATTAGTGCTTTCAATCTATCAGGAATATGCTCAATTTTGTGCCACATGAGTGAAAACTATACTTAACTTTAATGACTAATAAGAAGTTTTCAATTTTCAAATGCTGGCTCACAAGAAAATAAATTTGCAAGAGCAAACTTCACATAGACTACAATTTTCTTTCTTTTTTTTTGGTTTTTTGAGACAGGGTTTCTCTGTGTAGCTTTGTGCCTTTCCTGGAACTCCCTCTATAGTCCAGGCTGGCCTCGAACTCACAGAGATCCACCTGTCTCTGCCTCCCATGTGCTGGGATTAAAGGCATGCACCACCACCGTCTGGCCTAGACTACAATTTCCTACCACACTCACACATTCGCATAACACACACCAACACACATTTTTCCCCCTCAGAAATAGGTTTTTTTCCTTCAAAATTTTTGAAATTATTTGGCCAGATGAAAATTTGTGTCAGTAAGGTAATGGAAATTAAGTGTAGCACTTAACTTATTAATGGTATCTGAATAAAAATAATAGGAAACAGTGACTTATAAGTCAGTAGCACAGTGCTCTTAGGCATCCATGGTCAAATTCTCTCTACCAATAGGCACATTCTTTTATAAGAAAGCATCCACAGAATGTAACGTGGCTAATGTCTTGACTGTGGACACTTGAGAGTCCTAGTAAAGAACCCTTCATCTCCATAAGGCATTCTTCCTGAGCACATGACTGTGTTCAAACTGACCATATTTATGTGGGCATCAATCATGATAGGAATTTCCTATTCTAGTGTGACTCTATTGAGCTAAATATTGTGATAAACATGTCTATATAAAATTGCATTCTGAGGTACTAAGGATTAGGATTTCAACATGTAAATTTTAAAGCACAAAATTTGTCCCACAAAAAAAAGTAAATGTTGTGAAAGCCACTGTCTTGTTTATAACACACTCTAAGGAAATGAAAAGAAAATTCTTTTTAAGACTATGAAGAAACATCAGTGTATTCTACTATGTCCTACATCAGAACAGTTGAGGTGAGAGTTCAACATTGATTCTAACCCCAGAAAACTATCACTTAAAAGTAGGAGTTATTAAAATACACAGTTCCTTTCTCAAGAAAGATTTCTTTATTTTTGTTTTTTGTTTTTTGTTTTTTTTGGTTTTTTTGGTATGAGTAATTTGCCTTCATGTATGTGTGTGTTGCACCTGTGTGCAGTGCCTTTGAAGACCAGAAGAGGATGTCAAATCCTAGGGAACTAGAGTGATAGAAGACAGTATGAGAAATCTTGTTTGTACTTGAAATTGACTCTTTGGAGAAAACCCCATTTTAACTTTAGAGCAATCTTTTCAGGCCTACTTAGCACCTTTTTAAGAACTACGAATATTTTACTAACTTGTATCAGTGCATTGTAAAACTAAGGCATTGAATACACCTTTTCTCAATCTTCTCCCTCCAATTTATTGTGCTTTCTATAGGATTCCTCAAAATATGTGTACTGTTTTTATCTTAAAATAAGATTATAGGGATAGAGAAATGGTTTAATAGACGAAAGCACTTGTCATATATCCTGACAACCTGTGTTCTATTATCAGAACCCAAGTTGGAAGGAGAGAACTGATTCCACAAAGTTGGCCTAGACCTCAGTGTGCATGCCCCTGTATAAGTCCAGGACAGCATTTAGGGAGTAGCTGCCAATCATGGGTGCTTTTAATGGGGTGTGGCAATGCAGCTTTGATAGAGCATTAGCCTTGCATGTATGAGACCCTGGCTTGATTTCATACTGAAAACAAAGAAAACTGTCATGAAGGAGAAGATACAGGCACACTCTTATTACACACACACATACACACACACACACACACACACACACACACACACACCAGATTACAATTTTTGAGAATGAGTCATTTGACTCATCTATTTTGTCTTCATATGTGGACTTGTAGAAGTAATGTAAAAGACTACAGGTGCAGTATTTCATGCTCCAACTAACATATAGACCAGAAATTTCACGGTACTTTTGAACTAATTTAAATTCAATTTACTTCCTTTTGCTTTTTTACTTAGACACAACCATTCATTTATTTGCTTCTCAAATAATACCACTGCTGTCTTTCCAATTGTACAAGCCAGGAATCCTGGACTTTATCCTGGAGTTTTTCTCCTTCCATACTACAGAGCTAAGATGTTGAAATTTGAGTCCAATTTTCCACATTAAAATCTTGTTTCTGTTAAGAAGTTAAAACACTCTATGCTGAGAATAAGTGACAGTTGAGTATCTCCTGCTGTAAGTCTGGAGAAACCTTGTGGAAGAGGGAGTAAAAAGAATGCAACAGGTGGGGATAAGGAAGAGTGATATGCAACACTATATTCTAGACACTAAAGGGCCTTAGTTCTGCTGAACTTACAACATCTGTAATTACCTGCACAAGACCTGAATAAGATCAAGCCTGCTAGCAACAATTGCAGAGAAGTTCATAAGATCTCACTCGTAGCTGAATGCCATCTGCAATTGATAGTAGCTTGAGGAAGAAGAGCTATTTTTCTTTCACAGCTTAACTACTAATAAGTTAACCATTCTCCAGTAATGCTCCCACATTTTGTTCCTGAAAGAAACCCTAATTGAACACTGTGGGTCATCAAAAGGAATGGAAGTAGGAAGAGAATGTATTGAGAAGAAGGAGGATAAGAGAGGTTAGTATTTGCCAATATGAACAAAATGTATTATGTGTTTATGTGAAATGGTCAAAGAATAAATAAAATCTATTAAGAATTCATAGCACTTTAGAACTGTGTCTTTCCTCACCTTAACATTAGAGATAATTACATCTACTATAATTACTGTAGTTAAAAATGGAAAAGTCATACAAAGATGAAAAACAGAGATTAATCATATCCAAAATTCTATACACAAAGAAGTATTTGTGTATATGCATATTTAAGTAAGGTATAGTCATAGGTATAGAAGCAAAACACCTATCAAATGAACATGACATTTAACTTCAAATGTTGGTTGATAATGAGCAACCAAAAGTGTTTGGTTTTCTTTTTCTATAGATAAACACCACTGTCAAAAATAGAACATCTTAGCTGTCACATTAAACAAGCTACGTGTCACTGCAGTCTTATGGGTTACTTCTGCTCCTATACAGGTCTCTGGACCTGAGATATTAGTACACCAGTTTTGTTCATGGGCTTTATATAAATGACTTTGAATATTCCAGTGCTTACAAATAAATCAATTCTAAAGTTTTACCTGTATAAAAATCAAGAAAGAGACAATAAATAGTGCACTGTACTGTAGCACACTTTTCCTCTTTATAGGATTAGAAGGAATGTGTGGTTTAATGAAAGAAATAAATATACAGTCTTCAAAACCATGAAATATACTTCATTCATTATTATTTTCAATAATTATTATCCAACAACTTAATTAATAAATTCTTCATCAACATATATTGATAAAACAGTAAACTTGTTAGAAATGTAAAACTAAGTTTGATTATATGATTAAAGCTTATATCACCAGTTGTAATTTTTAAAGTATGTATCTACTTTTTGTCATCAAAATCCACACATATTGACAATTATTGATTATTGATTAAGCAGTTGATTGAAGTGACTGTTTAAAAGGAGAAACTGGTACCTGTGTATTGGTGAAATTATTAAGGCCACTCCACATAGCTAAAAGGGAGGTTTATTTTGTGGGGTAACTTACAAGTGAATGGATAGTTTACAGAGTCTAGGAAAGGTGTGACGCAGTCCGGTGGTGTTCTCTGGAGAACTCTGCTCGGTCTACCTCCAGTGTCCAGTGTCCAGGAACTAAGAGAGTAGGCACATCCGGATCTTGGGTCTTCAGAGTCCTCTCTTGGCCCAGCCTTGTAGGCGTGACAGTTACCAAAGCCTCAATGGGAGTTGGAACTTCCAGATCAAAGCTGGAATGGCTACCCATTACATCTCCCCCTTTTGTCTAAATAAGAAGGTTCTAACCTAATACAAGACTATATACACAGGAATGTTTATCAAATATTGTCCAGGAGTAATGAGGGATAATGACCTAGATAAGATGGAACTACAATCAATGCGAACAATATCAAGCAAGAAACACATACTAAAATCCAGAAAAGTCTAGAGCATAGGTAAATGGCATGTTACAAAGATCATTCCAAACTGTATCCTATCCTAAAGTACCTGAATCTAATACTTAATATGTTCTAAGATATTATATATATATATATATATATATATATATATATATATATATATATATACTAAGTTGTAATTATAACTGCTAGTCTTCAATCCCATCAAAGACCTGAGAAAGAATATAATGGTACCTGAGAAATGGAAGATGGATGCAAGCAACTTTCAGGAATCTTACAAGAGTAGACAGAGACAGCTAGCAGCCTGGACAGTCACCTAATGTTTCTCAGCATTGTTGGTGCATTCAAATTGGCTATGGGCCTAGAGTATCTGACAGACCATTTTCAGAAGGAGGAATTCTGAAAGACCATCTTACCCTGTCTTGGAAGAGTTCAGAAGTCACTTTTCCTTGTGTCCCACTTGTCCAGAAGGACAGCACTTGTATTGTCAGCAGTTGAGGCAAGGGCAGTTCTTTGCCCAATAGGCCATTTGGTGCCAAGAAGACAAACTTCCAAATGGAAATGTCTTAGAAGCCCAATGTTCTTTCGGAATCAAATTGGTGTTGCCAGGAGCAATTGTTTCTCATGTCAACAGAATTCTAAGTTATTTAAATGTCATATTCTCAGGGTCTATGAAGTGTTTGAAGATTACCTGTCCATCCGACCTATTTATCTGTAAATCTGGATAACCTAATTAACATAACTATAGAGATGACAAGCATAGGTGACTATAAATTTATAAGTCTTATCTACCGAAATAACCTAAGGACTAAGGCTTCATGTAAACAAGGTAAATAGTCTATTAGCAAATGTATGGAAAAGGACGATGACTTCAAAATTGTGACAATACACAGATATTTAAAACAGAGGTAGGAATGTATAGTGCGATATGCAATATGACAATAATCTTAAATATATATTAATATACAGAATATCCTAAACAGAAGTAGAACATACATACAGTATGACAGATATAAATTTACATTTGTATCAACGTACAAATATTTCAAATAAGAGTAGAAATATATGTACGTTATAACAAATATAGTTCTGTATTTGTATCAATATACAAATTATCTTAAACAGGAATATAAAAATAGTTTACATTTATATCAACATACAAGAATCCATAACAGTGCAAATTACTGTGCAAATTATCTAAGGCTGCTATTTTACTAAATTTGTTTACTAGTATATACAATAATCTACCATAATATCTTATACCTACCCATTCCATTTCTTCTTTTCTCTCTTTTTTTGAGACACTTTTTCTGTTCTTAAGGAGAATACTGAGTTTAATATTTTCTTCCACCCTCAATTTTATAACCATCATCCATAACCCTGAGAAATATGAAACGTTAGGGAGAAGAGGCGTCATTTTCTTAGAATTGCTTCCTGATGTTTAGGGGGTGATGGTATCTCTGTTGGGTACTGTGAGAAAGCTGAGATAGTTAAATCTCAGTTAGACTAACTCTAGATTCTGCACCAAGTCTTAGATTAATGGGTAAGATTGTCTGAAATTTTGGCAAGAAGTGTAGTATGATGATGATTACCATGGCATCATTCTGGATTGGGTAGAGTTGTTGTTGTTGGGGCCCCATCTTCCTTCTGGAGACTTCAGAGATTGCTATTGGAAAAAACTTATTTTTTTATCAAAATGGAAAGTTTGGATTTAAAGAGGACATAACATGTAAGAAAGGATTCCAAAAAATCAAGAATAAGCATGGAGAGAATTAGAATCTTGAAGACAATGGTCCCTTTTTATTGGGTTCCTTCTGTCCCACACCAGAGGGCTCTTCTGATATGGGACTGAAGAATCTCTCAACCTTTTCTTTTAGCAATATGCTTGGGTTTAGAGAAGGACTGAGCCAATTCCATTTCCAAAGCCAGCTTGGTATATAATTGAATTGGAACCACAACTTTTCTAGATTGATAGAGATATAGATGTTAGACAGTGAGATTTTACCCTGTGTAGATTGATACCAATAGATTCTTCCTTTCCGATGTAAACATCCAGATATCCAAGGCCTTATGATTTCTGGAAGATGGGTATTTCCATTATCCTGGAAAGACAAAAACAGAACCCTACCCCAACCTTTGATTGTTAATTTTTTCTTACAACTTGAAGAGATGTCCCATTGGTGGATGATCTTTTACTTCTCCTCATCAAGGGGTTTCTCCTGTTTGAATAGAATTTTTATTAATTGTGTTAGTATCCATAGCTTTTCTTCTCCTGCAGAAACAAAGCAAAACCCCTTTCCCAATGTAGGACATATCCAGGTTTCCATTCTGAGGTCAACACATCTTTGAAATAAACCAGTTGGTTTAGCTCAGGAGTTTTGTCTGTCATCCAATGTCTCTCGGCAGCTATTGTTCCTTTCTCATGGCATTGAAAAAATTCAAAGTTAATAAAGCACTATGCAATCTATTTCTAGGAGTCATTGTTACCTGTTGCTGTTTATTTAGTATATCCTTTAAAGTTCGATTGGATCTTTCTATGACTGCTTGGCCTGTGGTATTGTGTGGTATACCTGTAACATGCTTTATATTGTAATAAGCAAAGAACTGTCTCATTTTATTGGAGACATATGCTGGGGAATTGTCTGTGTTTATTTGTACAAGTAATCCAATGATGGCCATAACTTCTAATAGGTGTGTAATCACAGAATCAGCCTTTTCAGAATTCATAGGAGTTGCCCATTGAAATCCTGAATAGGTGTCAATGGTATGGTGTACATACTTTAATCTTCCAAATTCTGCAAGATGAAAGACATCCATCTGCCAAATTTCATTTCTTTGTATACCTTTTGGATTGCTCCCTGCAGGTTATAGAAGGAACAAGTAGGACATTTTTTCACAATATCCTTATCTTGTTGCCAAGTTATGGAGAAATCCTTCTTTAAACCTTTGCTATTTACATGGTGTTTCTTATGAAATTCTGAAGCTTCTAGCACATTACCTATTAGTAACTGATCAATCTCATTGTTACCTTGTGCTAGAGGTCCTGGCAGACCTGTATGGGATCTGATATGTGATATATATATAATGTTCCCTTTTTCTGATGATTTCCTGTAATTGTATGAATAATGAAGTTAATTCTGTATTATCAGAAATAAATTCAGCAGTTTCAATATGTAAAACAACTCTCTGCATATTGAGAGTCAGTGACTATATTGAGGGGTTCTGTGAAGTCCATCAGTACCATAAGAATGGCATACAGTTCTGCCTTTTGTACAGAGCTTGATGGACTTTGTACCACTTTACTTAAGTCTCCTGATTTATATCCTGCTTTCCATGATTTATTTGCATCAGTATAGAATATGAGGACTCCTGAAATTGGCTTTTGTCGTACAACGTGAGGAATACACATTCAGTCTTCTTTATGAATTCTATTCTCTAGTTTTGGGGATAGTGGTTGTTAATCTCTCCCAAAAAGTTACTGCAGGCTCTCTGCCAGTATTCATTATCTTTCCATAGTGATGAAATATCCTCATTAGTTAAAGGTACTACAATATCTGCTGGGTCCATTCCTGTCAACTGGCAAAGTCTTAATTTACCTTTTTGAATCAAATCAGAGATCTTTTCTATACAAGTCTTTAATTTCTTATTTGGTTTACATGGTAGGAATATCCATTCCAATATAATATCTTCCCTCTGCATCAAAATACCTGTGGGGGAATGTCTGGAGGGGAATATGACAAGAATGCATTTAAGTTCTGGATCCAAACGATCCACATGTGTTTCTCGAATTGGCTTTTCTACTAGCTCCAATTCCTTCTCAGCTTTGGCTAATAATTCTCTTAGACTATTTAACTCTTTGTCCCCTTCTAGAGTATTAGCCAAATTTTGTAGTCCATCTTTGGGTATTCCCATGATACCCAGTAAGTTGGAAATGCTTCCTAATAACTTTTGAAAATCACTAAGAGTCTTCAATCGATCTCTCCTTAGTTGTACATTTTGGGGTCTAATTTTTTGTAGCTCTATTTTATATCCTAAGTAATTAATAGAATCTCCTCTTTGTATATTTTCAGGAGTAATTTGCAGTCCCCAGTAAGGCAAATTTTTTTTTTACTTCTTCATACATGCTTTCTAATGTGTGTAACTTTGGATCAGCTAATAGGATATCATCCATATAATGATAAATTATGTATTGTGGAAACTTTACACAAATTATCTCCGATGGTTTTTGCACAAAGTATTGGCACAAGGTAGGGCTGTTTAACATTCCCTGTGGGAGGATCTTCCATTGATATCTCTTGACTGGCTGGAAATTGTTATAATTAGATACTGTGAAGGCAAAGTTTTCTCTATCATTTTCTTGTAAAGGTATGGTAAAGAAACAGTCTTTTAAATCAATAACTATTATAGACCATTCTTTGGGTAGCAGAGAAGGCAAGGGCATTCCAGGCTGTAGGGAGCCCATCAACTGAATTACTTTATTAATAGCTCTCAGATCTGTCAGCATTCTCTAATTACCAGACTTTTTTTTTAATAACAAATACAGGAGAAATCCAAGGGCTGGTAGATTCTTCAATGTGTTGAGCATTTACATGCTCTTGAACCAGCTGTTCTAAAGCTTGTAGCTTCTCTTTTGTCAAAGGCCATTGTCCAACCCAGACAGGTTTATTAGTTAGCCAGTTTAAGGGTAAGACAGTTGGTACTTCTGAGAGTTCAACAGCAGTTGTGCTCTGTTTGTGTACAACCTGAATGGTTAGTGACTGTTTTTTTTTAAAGATTTATTTATTATGTATACAGTGTTCTGCATATACACCTGCAGGCCAGAAGAGGGCACCAGATCTCATTACGGATGGTAGTGAGCCACCATGTGGTTGCTGGGAATTGAACTCAGGACCTCAGGAAGAGCAGCCAGCACTCTTAACCTCTGAGCCATCTCTCCAGCCCATTGTGACTGTTTTTTATAGCATGTTATGATATTATTCCTGGAAACATGCATTGGTCTGTATTCCTTTTCTGAGAGTGTAGGAATTTTAATCTGGGTATTCCACTGTTGTAACAGATCTTGGCCCCAAAGATTTACTGCTACATTTGCTACATATGGCTTTAGCCTTCCTATCTGTCCTTCTGGCCCTATGCATTCAACCCATCTCAATCTCTGTTTTATCTGAGATAGGGTGCCAATCCCTAGAAGTTGGACATCTACCTCTTGAGTAGGCCAATTTGGATACCATGATTTTGGTGTAATTATACTCACATCCTCACCTGTGTCTACCAGGCCTTCCAGAACCAGGCAATTAATTCAAATTCTAAGCTTTGGTCTTTGTCCATTTATGGAAGTCTGCCAAAATATTTGTTTCATTGTGTTCTTTGTAAAGTGCAATTCATCTATCAGAGCTGTTTTATCATCCATTGCAGTATCGGTTTTTACATTAGGCATTGGTTTATTCAGTTGTCCTGGAGAGGAATTTCTTCCACAATGGCTGGGAATGTTCATACTACATTTGATTTGGAGGCCTGCAAGAGGCCCCCTGAGGCGTTTCCTGCCAGTAAAGGGTTGCCTCATATATCTATTTTTGATCTGCACTCACTGGCCCAATGTCGGCCTTTGCCACATCTTCTACATAATCCAGGAGGTGTTTGGGGTCTCCTGTTTAGGCTATTCCTAGAAGTAGTATTACTTCTAGGAGTACCCCATATACAGCTTTTACTTATATGACCTGGTGTACCACATTTAAAACATTTGGTACCATGTGGCCTTCTTTCGCCTCTGGGATTTGTCTCTCCTATCCAAGCCTCATTACTGTAGTTAAGAGACTCAACACCATTAGTATACTGAATCCATTCTTCCAAAGGAGCTGATCTGATCTTTAATGGTGTAAGTATTCTTCTGCATTTTGCATTAGCATTGTCGAATGCCAAGGACTCAGTTAATATTTTTCTTAATTCTTTATCTGACACAGCTTTTGTTATAGCTGTGTTCAGCCTTTGTAAAAAATCAGTGAAGGGTTCATGTGGTCCTTGAAATATCTTTGTGTATACCTCAGTTGGTTTTCCAGGTTTTGGAATTTTTTCCCAAGCATTTAGAGCTGTTGTACGGCATAGGGATATTGTATTCTCATCATAAGTGGCTTGTACATTCCTGTCAGTGAAACACCCCTCACCAAGTATTTGATCTTGGGAGATCACAAAACCTCTGAGTTTACCTTGTTGTTCTTTTTTGTAATTTTTTTGCCTCTTCTCTCAACCAGCTTTTCCACTGTAACTGATGGCTATTTTCTAGAACAGATGAAATTAACTGATGCTAGTCATCTGGAATGATTCTATGTGAGGTAGACCATGAATTTAACATCTGTTTTATGTATGTTGAGTGTATCCCATATGTAACTACTGCTTTCTTTATATTTTTAAAGTTCCTTGTTGAAATTGGTTGTAATGTATATGTATTATATGGCTTGGGGTGTGTGTCATCTGCTGGCTTCTCATGGGTGATAAAATGATAAGCCATTGTATGAGAGCCATTTGGAGATGCTACAACCTGTATGGTCTTGCCCTTCTGCTTATTAGGTCCCTTGTCATGTTTATTGAGTGTTTCCTCCAGGGCTTGCAAATGAGCACCTAGGGTCTGTTCTAGGGAGTAAACCTCCTCTCTTGTAGGGGATTCCAGATTTCTCATGGAATCATGGAAGTTTTTATGTTCTTCTGAAACACATGATTCCATGGACCTTATCTTATTAATTAATGATAATCTTTCTTCCTTTTATCATGTCTCAGTAGCCACAACTTCACTTTGGAGAGTTAGTGTTCTATCCATTAAGTATTCATACTTATTATCAATAAAATCAATTTTGGGTACAAGCTTGTTTTGTAAATTCTGGTTAGCTGATTCCAGAGAAAGAATATTTTTATGTAAATCCTGGTTAGCAGATTCCAGAGAAAGAATCTTTTTCTGTAAGCCTCCATTGCTATCTTTGAAAGCCTGTAAATCCTGGTTAGCAGATTCCAGAGAGACAATCTTTTTCTGTAAGCCTTCATTGCTATCTTTTAAAGCCTGTATCAGTACCAATAATGACTCATCTTTGTTCTTATTATTAAACCAGTGTTTGAACACTTTGTGAATTATTACAATAAATGCCAAAATGGTACAGGCCAGATATGCCTTAGGAAGGTTGCATATTTCTAGGAAAATGTCATTCATCATACAGGCAAAAAGGTTTTTAAATTCTTGTGAGGTAATGTTGTCAGCCATATTACAAGAATTACTCAAAATTTGT
Source organism: Peromyscus nudipes (assembly GCA_902168325.1). Lineage (NCBI taxonomy): Eukaryota > Metazoa > Chordata > Mammalia > Rodentia > Cricetidae > Peromyscus > Peromyscus nudipes. Next base: position 6,208 of record CABHPH010145243.1, on the reverse strand, counting down.
TAGTCAATTTTAAAGTGTAAAATTATCAAGTAATTTTACCTGATAAGACGCTGGTTTGCCTATCTTACCTTTCTGTGGTTTGGGGGTTATAGTAGCGCTTTTCAGCCAGCAGGAGGCGTTGGTATAGCTCCAAAGCAGGTCCTGTTTATTGCCTTGGTTGGCTGCAGAGTGAGCACAGGCAGGAGGCAGAGGTAGGCAGTTGTTTTGGTGACTCTCTGGAGCTTCAGAGCTTGGAGAGTTCCAGGCCACTCTAAGCCCCTCTCTGCCGCTGCAGACAGGAGGTCTGCCAGCAGGCTCGACTCCAAGCCCTCTCTGTGCCTCTGTAGGGTGTTGCTGCCAGGGACAGTGCCTTGTCTATTTTAACTAGGTGAAACTGTGGAAGCCTCAGGCTAGGGCGGGGAGCCAGCACTCAGGGTGGTGGGGAATGCCTCACTCTGGGGTTTTGCTGGTCTGGGGGCTAAACTGCTGCAGAACTGAGACCAGATTATCTCCTTTTCAGGAATGGAACCATGTAGGTTTTTCCTGGTTTTAAGAAGCTGTGGTATGCAGCAGCTTCAGGTACCCGCCAGCCGGGGAGGAAGCTGAGGGTGGGAGCCACCCAGGCCTTTGGAATTTGCCCCACGTTGGGTGCCAGATATTGGTGAAATTATTAAGGCCACTCTATGTAGTTTAAAGGGAGGTTCATTTTGTGGGATAACGTACAAGTGAATGCATAGTTTACAGAGTCTAGGAAAGGCATGGCACAGTCCGTTGGTGTTCTCTGGAGAACTCTGCTCAGTCTACTTCCAGCATCCAGGGTCCAGGAACTAAGAGAGCTGGCACATCTAGATCTCGGGTCTTCAGGGTCCTCTCTTGGCCTCATCTGGTAGGTGTGACAGTTACCAAAGCCTCAATGGGGGTTGGAACTTCCAGATCAAAGCTGGAATGGCTAGCCACTACACCTGTGGATCTGAGAGTATAATGTACAGTGTTGCAAAGGGCTGCCTTGACCCCTCTAAAATGAAAACAGCCAGTGATACATTTCCAGTGGCATGATTTCCCTATGATTCACAGTCAAATTTGCCTAAAGTACTTTCTAGAAACATTCATTTTATGGCTAAGGTGTGATTGACCTCTAGATCTCAAGGTTTTCATATTATATTTGATGTTTTAAAATTTTTATTCATGGAAGATTTGCTTCATTGATTGTATAGGCTTTAAGATGACCTCATCTTTCTCTTATATTCATATTTCCAGAAAATTTTCAAAAGTGACAATTAACAATACCACTTTCATGAAGCTTTGATTTTCTTTCATTAGCTGTATATAGAGTCTACAAAATAAACAACCCTCCAACCCTGATACTTTATTGAAAAAAAAATAAACAAAACTAAATGTAGAAATATAAAGCAAAAATAAAACAATACAACTAACATTTTGGTGACATCACTCTCATTTAAGTATATTTAATTTTAGTTTATATTCAATGTATTTTAACATTAAAGCAAGGAAATATCATTAAATTCAGGAAAATTGTATCTAATGTTATAGTATTTCAGTTTAATGTGATATTAAAATGTCATAAATTTTACAGTCAGGTTTGTATCATCTACAGTAAAACACATTCCTCTTTAATCTAATTTGTAAGTACTAGGTGATGAAGTAAGATTCCTTTACCTCCCTTTAACTAGAAATTAAGAATTGCCTAGCACAAAAAAACTGTGATATCTCCCAATATTGTTCAATATAACATCTTAAATTCAATTATATAAATGATGGGTAATCTAGAATTTTTCATATGGAACATTTTTCAGATCTTTTCCCAACTATATTAAATTCTACAACATTTTGTTTAAGGCAATGTCACTGTTCAAGAAGGTAGGTTTCTACATCATTATTTCTCTCCTGTTTTGCATGTGCTGTGCATATGTGTGTGTAAGCATGTTTGCATATATATAGGTATATGTGTGTGTGGATGTGTGTGTGGATATAGAGGCCAGAGGTTAATATTGGATGTATTCCTTGATTGCTGATGCAGATTCTTTGGATGAAACTTGAGCTGATTCATTTGGCTAGTCTAGCCAGCCATCTTGCCCTAGGGATTTCCATCTCAACCTCCAGAGCACTTGGATTATAAGCAGGCTTTTTCCCACATTGTTTTCAGATGGGTGCTGGCAATCCAAACTCTGACCCTTTGCTTTCTCTGGAAATGATTCATCCACTTAACCTCTTTCCTCTTTCTTTACAACTTGTTGAATGCACAGAACAATGTCAAATGGGAGACTTTGGAAGTCAGAGCATTGACCTTCCTCAGATAGTATAATCTTGGTTTTGTGCATTTCAGTCTTTTAACATTGATCTGTTTCTCATCATTTAAATAATTGAGTCAAACATTAAGCATTCCCATCCCAACTGCTGACTAACTTTTTTATTGTGGCTCACCAGTTAGTTCCAAGAAAGGCTGGGAACCTTTCAATGAGATTCATAAGTCAAATATTGAGTAACTTATATGGCATGTGTCAGGGAAGATGAATTAGCATCAACCTCTTCAGAGAGGCATCAGAGATCAATCAGCTCTCAAAACACTTATCCATTCATCTGCATTGCTCAGGAGAACACAAATTCAATTTCTTAAACATTTTCTACTGTAGATATTCTATTGTGGTTATGCTTTGTCATTGGTAAGAACAAGAATCTGTCTTTTTTAAAGACTTTGTTATGACATTTCATTTGAGATCTTTCCTCCACATAACTAATATGTAACATATGCTCCATACTGAAAAGTACTAATGCATTAGGTGTGTTGGTTAATTTCTGAGTTTAGAGGGAAGATTATGGCAAGTTTGAGGCTAGCCAGGGCTATATAGTGAGTATCAGGACAGTCAAGGCTGCACTGAGGGACCCTGTCTCAATATCAACAGCAGCCAAAATTGTAGTAGTCCTGACAGGAGCCATAAGCCTAAGTGACCCTTGACACACATGCTGCCATATTTGGGTTTCTCTCCTCTTTTCTTAGATCTAGACATTGCTTAAGTCTCCATAGCACCAGAACCTCTTCCCACAGATACCAGAACCTCTTCCCAGATATCCAGTGAATGAGCTGCAGTTAAGTAAGCAATTAGGCAATTAGACAAGGGTAGATAGATAACCTTCAGAGCAACATTTCCTGCTGGCCAAACAGCCCATAATTAAGTCCCTTCCTGCTCGCAACCCCCTTTGCCTACCTATATATGCCTTGAGAGAAAAATAAAATTTTGGAGCTTGATCAGACCCCCTGTCTTGCTCTCATTCTTTGTGTCTCTTGTCCCTCTCATTCACCGGCCCTCCCTTTAGGTCCCCGTTGAAGACCCCACTGGCTGGGGCACCTGGCGCCCAACGGTGGGACTGAAGCTGTGAAGGGCTCAGAGAATGTCGCACCCAGGAAGCTGGCTGACATTGGACTGCCACGGCACATTAGTTGTGAGTGAAGGTACAGAGAAGAGATCGCCGTGGGACCACCTGCGAGACAGACAGATCCATGACATTGGACCGCCTCGGTATATTTGGTCGTGAGTGAAGGTCTGGAGAGGAGATCACCATGGGATCAACTGCCCCACGAGACAGATCTGAGGAGAGACATTTGGTGTCGATGCAAGGTGAGTGAGTCACCATGGGACAAGCATTTAGTAAATAGGACCTGTTTATTTCTGGTTTGAAAGAATCTCTCAAGACACAAGGAACTAGGGTCAAGAAAAAGGATCTTAAAATTTTTTTTGGCTATATTGGGGACATTTGTCCTTGGTTTCCTCAAGAGGGAACTGTCGCTTGAGTTTTCCTGCCTGGCCCACAGTCAGGAAAAATCTCTGTTCCACAGCCACTCAGACCCAACCAAGTAAACACAGAGACTTATATTGCTTACAAACTGTATGGCCGTAGCAGGCTTCTTGCTAACTGTTCTTATATCTTAAATTAATCCATTTCTATAAATCTATACCTTGCCACATGGCTTGTGGCTTACCGGCATCTTCACATGCTACTTGTCCTGGTGGCAGCTGGCAGTGTCTCTCCTCAGCCTTTCTGTTCTCTCAATTCTTCTCTTGGTTAGTCCCGCCTATACTTCCTGCCTGGCCACTGGCCAATCAGTGTTTTATTTATTGACCAATCAGAGCAATTTGACATACAGATCATCCCACAGAAGGGAACTATAGATGAAAAAAAGATGGAAATGAATAGGAGATTGTTTAAGAGATTATTATCAAACTTTTGGCCCTGAGAAGGTGCCTGTTCAGGCCTTTTCTTATTGGAACTTGATAAATGATATCCTAAAGGTTTATAATTAAAAAAAAAGTAAGGAAAGATTTAGGAGACCCCTAAAAGTGGCCAACCTTATTTAATTGATTTACCATCAGACTATGATAAGCAGTAGAGAGTCTTACTCCTCCCTTTAGGGAGAAACCTGCCATTACTTCATTCAGGGTCTTACAAGGAGGTAACACAATATTATCACACTACAAGACCTCCTGAGAGTGTAAACCAGAACTAATGGAGTTCACTACGTTCTCCATAATAGTAGCAGCATCCTACTACAGTCTTTTTTTGCTAAAACTATTGGAATCTAAGGGCTAATTTGAGCCCTAAACGTGCCCTACAGCTAACTAGGAGCTCTGCTCCAGCAGCCTTCATTTAAATCAATGCAAGCCTCATAACCAGTGCCTATTTAAAAAAAAATGGCAACTCCCAGGTCTCCTAAAAAGTGTCCTTTTCTCTCTCTTCCCTCTTTTTGGGTTGACTTTTAAGTTCTTGGTAATTTACAAAAATCTTGGCCAAGTACAAGAACTTCAGTTAACCCATTTAAAAAAAAAAACAGGTCTGGGTTAGGGGATGCCCTACTACAACCTGTATGGATTCATCAGACCCCTGAAGACGTTTGGGGGTTGGAATCCTAAACATCTGCCTTCCTCTTCTCTCTAAACCTAACCATCTGCTATCTGCATCTCAGCTTACTTCCAACCTTCTCCTCACCTTGCCATTCCTGGTGGCTATCTGGCTTGATACAGACTGGACAAACTGGCTGCAGCTACGACAAAAAAAAATCCTCCCCTGTTTTAGTTTTTTACTGTGCTTATCTCATTTCATGATACACCTTAAAGGATTTATTAAATTGTCACTCTCCTTATATATTATATTTTTGAATAAGAGTTCCTATTACCTTATTAAAATAACTTCAGTACAAACTTAATATTTTTTAGGCTACACCTGACAGGTATAAAACCTATGTTCTAAGTTTACAGAGACAACTAATTTATAAATTGTTAAATAAGTTTACTTTAGTTAAAGGTAATTAAGAAATAAAACTTATTGATTGATTGGCCAACGTAAACTGTAAACTGTTAAGGATAAGTTGTACTTAAGCTATAAGCTATTAGAGATAATTATTAGGATACAAATTAAAGCTTGATCATTTTATGATCAAATTTTCTAATGTATACAAAATCATATTTATATACATGCTAAGTATGCTAAATTTCATATAATCAATTCATTGCTTAGCCCCCTAGCATTTAAAATTTAAGCTTTGGACAAAACTGCCATATCCCTTATCACCAAGGTTTTGTCCAAACTATGCTTTGAGATCATTTAGATTATATCCCCATTTACCAGGCCTAAAAGATAATTTGCCTTGCTATCCAAATTCATAAAAAAGATAGCTTGCCAAACAGATTTCAAAATAATCTTTGACCGGTCCTTAGTTTAAAGGAATTCACCACATTGGCTGCTCTCAGTAATCAATCACCTTTATCTCCTGATCAATTAAATACAAAAATGCTTCTAGCCGGGCGGTGGTGACACATGCCTATAAACTAGATATAAAGAATGCATAAGAACATTAAGAAATAATTTATTACATACGTAATACAAGTCATTGGATAGAGAAATATAACATATAAACATCTAGATATGTTATAAATTATACATAAATCTCAATAAATAATCTAAAGATATTGAGGATGTATGCCTAAGTTAGATGTATGGATAAATTTTTAATTGAGGTCTGAGATAGATATATAGACTTTAAAAATAAACTTATGTATACCTTAATACAAGAGTCTATGGACTTCCCCAGAAGGGTCACTAGGGCTAATTATAGGCCATAGCTCCTGTTGGCAGCAGGCGCTGAACAGGCCTTGTGCATAGGCTGTTTGCCCTAAGTTGCCCTAAGGTGCCCTTTTGTCCTTCCTCTTTTCCTGTG
>CABHPH010145242.1:2194-42878 GCA_902168325.1 Peromyscus nudipes | reverse complement strand
GAGACAGGGTTTCTCTGTGTAGCTTTGCGCCTTTCCTGGAACTCACTTGGTAGCCCAGGCTGGCCTCGAACTCACAGAGATCCGCCTGCCTCTGCCTCCCGAGTGCTGGGATTAAAGGCGTGCGCCACCACCCGGCCGGAGAGAGGATTTTAAATCCCAGTTATATGCTTCATCTGTGGAATCTATAGTGATTTATTTCAAACATAGCACACACACACACACACACACACACACACACCACACACAAACCAGACAAAATATTTTAGAACTCTGGAGGTGCAGATGTGTTGTATAAGAATGCACTGTCTCCTACGGATTAAGCATGGTAGGATAAACATATTTTATGTTGCAATGGAGGCAAAATACTCATTGAGATATTAGTGGGATAGTGAAAAAAAACCCACAAAGGTGGGAGCTAAGACTAAATGAAGGAGGTGGGGCTGGCAGAGCAGGGCTCTGAGAAACACACGACCAGGCAAACAAATGGAAAGGGACTCATGTTTTCCAGTGGAAATTCTGTTGTGAGTACTCTTTTTCTTGTGGGCACCCTCTGTGGAGATGGCATTGTTCAGTGGGTCCGGTAGGTCATCAGGAACTGAGACTTACAATGCATGCTATGTCATTTTATTTATCACCTGGAGGTTCTCAGTGAATCTTTTTCCTGTGAGCATTTTTTTTTTATTTCAGCCAAGGATAGTACCACCATCCCTGCTGACCTCACATACTTTCTGAAGATCCAATGTGATCAAAGAAATGGACTTCTATGCCTAGGATGCTTCTAACACAATGTTGCATAGTGTCTGCCTAAATCACAGACTGAAAGCCAGTAATGAAGGTTCTTGACACAACTACAAAATGACAAGATTAAGGGGGTACTTAATAAGTTACCTACTTATTGACTTTCTTAAGAAAAACTGGAATCCCCCCAGGTAACTGTTCTGAACTTTAAATGATAATATAAACAAGGACTTATTAAATTAATAACATTTATAATATAATATGTATAAAACATATATTATAAATAATAATATACACTAGGACAGTATTATCCACTCTTTATCATCCTATTTTCCTCATTATTAGTAAACATGTCATCTTGCAAATCTGCATCCGCGGATTTTCAGTTTTATTTCCTGTCCTTTGGACTCCACTCCTGTTTCTTAGGCTATGATGTAAGGTCTTCCCTCTTGCCTTTACATCTTCAATAAATGTCTAAACATAAAGCAGCTACATTTATCTGTCCCTTGCAATTTTAGTTTATTGTCCACATAGAAATGATGCCTCTTGTCAAATCCCAGACTCTTCCTATTAACACTATATTACACAGTAAAATTTTCCAGATCATTGCTCATCAGATAATGATCTGCCAAATCAAGTGAAATATGATTATTTTCAAAACTAGTTTTCCCCCACTTGCTTCCTTACCTTATCCTCTCTGTTTCCTAAAGAATTTGATTTCCTGGATTCAACATCCTTTTCTCTACTACCTCTGTTCTGCAGATTCTTCAGGTCTCCCATTCTAGCCTGTCCTCTACAAACTGAGGATTTATCAATGCTGTGTTTATCTGCTAACAGTCCAAGTGGGATCTTCTCTTTCCTTTGTCCCTGCATTCCAGGCTGGGGCTCTAATACCTGTCACAGGTCAGGCCACAGTGGGTTACCCAAATTGGGAACCACCTCTCTCCCTGAGGACTTAATACAGAAGGCAGCGACATTCTCGTCATAGTAAAGAAAGCATTTACCAAAAATACTCCTTGACACATTGGTGGGATAGAGGGAAGTATCAAAGATGACGGCAAAGACCAAATGGAGAGACATGGATGGAACAAGAAGACCCTGAGAAATATATGGTCAGGCAAAGGAATGGGTGGGAAGCAGAGGGACAAGTAAGTGTTGGGTACAAATAGAGAATGCAAGCAGTTCCACAAAGCTAGTAATAAAGCCAACCTCTAGTTTTCTCCAATTGCTACATCAAGAATGCAGTTCAATATTGTTATTATCTTTGGTAGTCTCCCCAAAGTGGGAGGTAAGTACCTGTTATAGAAGATCACACACTTCAAACATATGGCCCAGAGACCCCTGAGCTGGAACTGGCCTGAATTCCTCTTCCCTGAGTACTAGCTTTCATGATGACAAAAAGCACCACAGAAGCTCCCAAAGGACCAACGGTCCTACCTAGTTATGATTTCAATGCATTACAATAATGACAGCATATAATGATAACCCAAAGGATGCAGCAGTGGCATGCATATCTTGATGGTACCTAACATTTCTCTAAAACAATCTACGACTCCCTCAACAAGAAGGAAACCATGCCTGGTACTGAAAACCTAGCCAAATACTCAGGGCTAGTGAAGTCATGAACCTTAGAGGAGAACCTGCAACCACCACCCTACTAAACTAGCATGTCCATAACAACATTCTAAACATTCGTCCTTATAGTCATAGATAAGTGTAACCTTCACCCCTTCTCAAAGTAATTACTCTTTGCAACAGAGTGGATCATTAAAGTAAACCACAGCCAATCAAAATGCAGAGTTGTGGAGCCCAGTTCAAATGGATACATCTATGAAACAACTATCACACATAAGTCTTCAGGAAGGTTGAGGAAGAGGGGGCAGAAAGATTATACAGGACAGACAAATTTTGCTGTGAGACTGTCTCCGAGTAATGTGTGGTACTGCTCCCATAAATTCTCACCAACATGACTGCCTAAAACACAACCTGAACAGGAAGAAACCAATAGAATAGCCATGCTTACATTGAAAGGGTGGATCCTCAACACTAAACAAGGAACTAAAAGCAACTAAGGAATTCTGAGAATGGTTGAAATAATCTTTCTCAGGGAATAGCAAACCATTGGCTATCCACTACAAATGGTCATTCCTGAAAACATATCTACAAATAACATTATATAGACTGAGCTGATTATATTTAGGAATATAGTTATATGTGCATATTCATATATGCATGTTAACACAAATCAATGAAAAACGTGGTGATGAATTTGAAGGAGAGCAGGGGAGCATATAACGGATGGTTTGAAAGGGTAAAAGGAAAGGAAGAAATGCTCTAATTATATTATAAGCTCATTAATAAAATGAAAAATGCAAAAACAAGAGAAGAATTCAGTGGATAAGAAAACACCACTTTGAGGAACAAGACAAGGACTCTGGTAAGTGTGTGAGCAGTGGAAATGTGCAGACATCATTTGGAGTTTGAAATCTTACACTGGCCAAGTCCATTCTCTGTCACTTTAAAATCTGGGACATTGTAAAAACAAGGTACTGATGGACTGACTTCCAGAGACAGAAAACAAAGGGTGAGATAAATTTAATCTTTGGATACAGGAGGACAGCTCACACACTTCTATTAAATGCTATGATTATGTATGAAAATATAAAATGTTCACAAAAAGGAAATGTGTATAAGATATGCCTTTCACTAAAAAAAAAAACCAATTAGGATATAGACTTCTTCAGAATCTTGCTGGGTTCTCATTCTTTGACTATTAGTTGTACTTCTGTCAGTAAATTAGGTTAAAAAAATATGAAATAACATGTGAAATAAGGTACCTCTACAAATTACTTATTTTTACTAAATAAATTTCATGATGTTTTAAATATTATAACCCATGAATATTGAAATATAGCATTAATGCTTTTTAGTATCAGTTCAAAACACAATTTACAGGTTAATAATAAGTAATTCAAATTTTCAAGCAGAATTTGTGAAAAATGATTATTAAATATTAAGAAAAGCTCACAGTTGTAAAACTTTATTATACAGCATGCTGTAAACGGGTTGGTATATTTGAATCTATGAAAAGATCTATGACACTTTAAATCTTTTTAACATCTAATTTTTATTTTCTCAAGTTTATTTATAACTTTTCTAGGATTGTATTCCAGAATTCCACAGGCAATGTGACTCATGAGTATTTAAATCCAGTAGGAATATCAGTCAGAAAACAACGAGACTGTCATGTTCACAAAGCTAAGGAGGCATGAGATTGAGAAGAAGGTAAGAGTGTTTCATGGTATTTTGGAACTCAGTTTATTCAATTTAACATCCCTGAAAAGTGACAGAAGTCAGTGGAAATTGTTTCATAAAACATATTAGATTCCTGCATCTTGCTTCTATGGCAGCTCAGATTAACTTGACAATCAACACATGGCTTCACTCGTCCATTTAACTTAGTAAATCTAGGAAGAAATACAAAATATTACCTCTACCTGAACAGCCATTTTTTAAAAGTAAACCGATACAGAAAGATTGATACTGCCGATGGACTTCTGATATTGCAGGCAGCATATTGTCAGCCACATGACTTGCCAATGCATTCTGTTAAGAAAGGACATGGAATGCAGGTACTGAAAACTCAAACGCTTGACGAATGAACCCATGTCCATTACTCGTTAGTAATATACACAAATACCGCACTTAAGACGTTCCTTAATTGATAATTTAACATGCAGCATTTATATTTGTATTTTAAGTTATAACTTTACTGTGTCATTAGTGCATTAAAGAGAGTCTCAATGTCAGTTTGTAAGTCGTGGGACTCTCCTGCAGGTCACATCTAGCAAGTGTTAATTCTGCCTCTTATCTCTCTCTAATCCTAAGAGCACTTTCATTTTTCACCTTGAAATATAATTTCACTTCTAAATGGCCAATAAATATATACATGTTAAACATTTTATTTCTGAAATTCTCACTTCTTCAGAATTAAATAATCAATAATAGCGGACTTTCTATATAGGTGAATTAATGATGTAATTTAGTCAAGAGATTTGCTAAAGAATAGACAATGGACGATTGTTGTATAGTCACTAAGATGTTCATTATTTCCTTTGCTCAGAGTCCATTTATTCTGGTCTTTAAATACCTTCATGACATTCTAATTAAGTATTTTGTTTTCAAAAACATTAAGGAAATAAGGACCTGTGTTAAGACAGTGTCAATATGTCCCCTTGTATCTGTGGGTTTGTTCAATGTGTACTCTAGAATCTAGCGGTAGGATATTGTCAGTCAGGTATATGAGATGAAACACAAGAGGAACAAGTTGCAAACCAGATAGAGGAATGACCTGTTAGAAAGCTTAAAGTTAGGGAAAAGGAGTCAAAATAACAGTGAGCAGGTTAAATACAAAAAGCCCTGCCAGGTCATACATTTCCAAGTAGTGACTGGAATTAACAACTCTGAAATGAAAAAGAAATTCATAGACACACTAATATTCTGCATACCCACTCTCTCTCTACCATTCTAATACAAGCCTGGCCTGCTGGACTGAGTCTACCATGCTCCCCTTTTGCCGCTATATCTGCTTAACACTGAAAATATATTATTTCTCTATTGGCACATTTCCATTAGAAGGTAAGCTTATTGGAGGCAGGAATCCAATCTGATCTGTCCACATCCATGATCCTGAATATAGAACAGTGCAGTGCATGTAAGATGTGGAGAACTAAAAAGAAAAAATATTAACCCTTATACATATAATTTGCAATCTAACAAAATAAACACTTTCATATCTGCAGGGAACAGTGGAGATTCTTGGATTGTCATATGAACACAGACCACACACAGGAATGGATGGTTAGGACTCATTATTTCTAATTTGAGATGTAAAAATGTCATCAATGTTGGCATTGCTCAACATTTTTTTTCACTGCATACGGCTTTCATTGCTTGCTATAAACAGCCATCTTCCCTACCAAATTCTTCCCATATGGTCTCTGAATCTACAATTATGAAGTCTCCTATAATTGGACTTGGGAAAGACAAACCCCCAACACTGAGGAAAGCACTGTATATCAAAATCCAAATCACCCCATGAAAGCATAAACCACAGTGATATTTGAAATAGTATCATGAAATTTAAAAAGAGACATTTGAAGTTGCTATAATTTTTGGTTGCTTGAAATAGTCAAATATTGATAACTTTTATCTGGAACCAAGTAAAGCTTTTAAACTAATAACAGCATATTCCATTATCTTTCACTTCAACACTTAAACATACATGATATTTTTTGCACTGTTAAATATGCAAGCCATCTCATTTCATAAATTTAACTCCTGATCTTATTTTGATCACTATGTTAAAATTCAGACAATGGAAATGTTTTGAAGATTTTTTAATATAGTATATCATCTATAATTTATGCACAAATCTTCCAAGTTATAATTTGTATAAGTTAGATATATATTAATTTCATCCACCTCAATGAGATGGCAAATCAAAATGTAGCATGTAGCAAAAATAAGACCAGAAAACAAAAAACAAAAAAAAGGGAAGGAATATATAGAAAAAGTCTCTGAAATGTAACTAGATCCTTCTGACAAAGTGCCTGAGAAGTAAGAACTTTTTCTGATGGTGTCCTAGTCTGGTGTCAATGAGCACAACTCTGAACTGACTTCAGATCATTATGTTTTCTGGCAAAAAAAAAAAAGATACTAAAACACAAGTGTGCTAAATGATATTTTATGAACTCAAAGAAATACTGTCAAGAGGTAAAGAAGGAAAGGCAAAACTTGGAAAATATTTCTCAGGAAGCTTAAAATGCTTGGTATTGTAACATTGCAATTGGTTGTGGTGGGTTTCAGTATTGAATCACAAGACTTATCACTGCCCACTGGAGACCCCTACCTCAACCTAGAGACGTTGTAATACCAAATTGATGTAAATTCTCTATTTGAGAGACTGGGAGAAGAAAATATGGATGCTCCCCATAAAAATTGTACATACTTTGAAATAAATGATTGCAACTTATTTTAAATGACTTTATGAGAAAATCTGACACACACTTTTAAGGAAGCATAGCACTAAATCTACACCCTTCCTCACTACGCCTTCCTTCGTACGTGTTGCTCCTTTTAATGCCAACAGGAAATCAACAACAGAGGAGAGACATATGGTGCAGGGAGGGGCAGCAAGCATATCGTGAATCAGCTCTCTTCACTGTAGGCGGAAAATAAAATGTTTATATTTTTAAATGTTACTACAAAATGTTCCACTGGCGAAAGGAGTAACTCTAAGCATTGTGTAAGGAACTTACTATTGTCACTTCTTAACATACTTTAGATTGGCTGATTCCTTGGAAAAAGGGAAAACCTGATGAATATTTCCTAGTGTTGTAATTCTCCTGATTCTTCATCCAGTTTAGAGAACTAACAGTTATTTCTGCTTTAATATCTGGGTTAAAATGTTGTTATAATTGACTAACCTTTCTTTTTACTCCATCTGCTTTTGTTCTCAGTACAACTTGCAGGAAAGTAAGAATGGAATTTAAGAAGGCTCAGGATGCCACAGCAAAAGAACATAAAGTGTGAGGCTTAACCATAGGCATTTTGCTCTCAAGTTTCTAGAAGCTTGAACTCCAGGGTGTGGAAGCTATTGAAATCTGTTTTCATTGAGGGCTCTCAGCCCTGTGTCCTCGTGCAATGAAGAGAAAATGGGCACAAGCAAATCCTCTGCTGTCTGTGCTGATGATGAAGAGATGACATAGCATCTGCATTCCAGATCTCAGTATGGAACCCATAAGCTTGTGTTAGAATCTGACTGTTGCTTGTGATAGTAAATGATGAAGCTTTTAAACACTGACATAACACTATTCTCACCAGTTTAACTCCCTTAACTGACTTTATCTTCAACATTAAACAAAGCTGTTCTGTTCCATTTGTCTCCATTCAGTGTAGTCATCTTCAGTTATTTCTAGAACTTATATATATATATAACTTTAAATATATTTACCATACATCATATATATACATATACATATATATATATAGGATACATTTGTGCTGAAGTTTACTTAGGACTATAACTTTAGACACCTCCATGTCAAGTGTATTTTTCAATTTTCACTTTTGGTGCTGGAGAGATAGCTCCGTGGTTAAGAGCTCATACTGCTCTTGTAGAGGATCCAAGTTTGGTTCCCAGCATCCACATAAGGCAGCCCATAGCCCCCTTTAACTCTAACACCAAGGAGACTTGACATCTTTTTTTGGATTCCATAGGCACCTGCACTCACGTGCAGATACAAACGTGTGCATATGGATAATATAAAAATTTTAAAATATAATAAAAAAGGAAATAAATTTTTTAAATATTTTGTGCATAAATTGGCTTCTGTAAGTGTTAATATATGATTATAATGTATGAAATATATTTAAAATCTCTAAACAGGTTTACACATAAAAATTAGAGATTGTCTGTTTCTTAGAGAAGAACTATAAATAAAAATAATGAAGTGTGATAGTTATAAAACCCAAAATAATAATTACAATTTTAGCATCCTTATTTTATGAGGATGTTAAATAACAATACTGATCATATATGTTTAAAGCAATATAATTTAGTTTTTCTTACCTTTCATAGACATTTGGTAATATTTTCTTATCTTACATTCAAGATATTTAAAATACATATTCAATACATATGCCCTAAACTGCTGAGCTTATTTTTTGTGAAAGAGAAGAAAATAGAGTTTTTAAAATCAGCTCATAATGATGAGAAAGGGTTTTCTTAATTTGCGATTTTCTGTATTTCTGAGATATAATTATTACCTACAATATCCTGCAAATTTATTTAAGATTACCCAAATAGAGAAAAGCTATTCATAATGGGAGACACTGAGAACACAGAAATAAAAAAGAGCCCAGAGCACAAAAGTAATATTGCTAGAGGCTTTCAGTACATGAGTTAACACCAGCAACTTTGTTATTAAGAACAAGTAAGAAATGTTGGAGCTGGAGAGATGGCTCAGTGGTTAAAAGCACTGGCTGCTCTTCCAGAGGTCCTGAGTTCAATTCCCAGAAACCACATGGTGGCTCACAACCACCTATAATGGGATCTGATGCCATCTTCTGTAATGCAAACATACATGCAAACAGAACACTCATATAAATAAAATATATAAATAAATAAATCTTTGGCCGGGCGGTGGTGGCACACGTCTTTAATCCCAGCACTCAGGAGGCAGAGGCAGGCGGATCTTTGTGAGTTCGAGCCCAGCCTGGTCTCCAAAGCGAGTTCCAGGAAAGGTGCAAAGCTACACAGAGAAACCCTGTCTCAAAAAAACCAAAAAAAAAGAAAAAAAAAAAAAGAAAAAAAGAAAAAGAAATGTTCTGAGCATTTGCTATGGTCCAATGACTGTGCTAAACACTTATCAGAAATATTTCATTCAAACTTCAGAAATATTTTGTGAAGGTAACCTCTTACTTCATCCAACAGATGGCAAACTTATGGTCCACAGGTTTCACATGTGTTCAAATAAAGTTAAATATGCAAACAGGCACATCTGCCAATAAGGGTTTGAACAGTAAACCTGCCGAAATTACCTCCATGTTTTTATAAAGTCATGGTTTGCTGGTGAAGAGTGTTAACTTCCTTTATTTTATGATTTCCTATCACCTGGTAAGTCTTACGGGGAAAGCGTTCTATGGCAAGGTTAGTAGAAGTAGTTGTCTGAGTTATGGAAGGCAAAAAGTCAAAGGCAAGTGAAAATACATCTTTGGGAGGAAGCTCTGTGGTAGAGAGTACAAGTTCATTGGCCTTGATATCCTAGAGTAAATATCAGATGCAGTGAGGTTACAGGTGGAAATGAGATCTGTAGATTAAGACATACCACAATATTCGAGTCAAATGTCATTAGGAAATTGTGTGTGTGCATGTGCGCATATGTGTGTATGTGTGTGTGTTTCTTTTTAAAGCTTTTATTATTTGACTGTTTAGCTCTCTTACCTAAGCATTTATTTGATAGTAGTATTTATGGCTGATGCATTCAATAAAATCGTTTCTCTTGTCATTTTATACCTATCATTGAATAAAAACAAATAACATTTTTCCAACTCCTCCCATCCTTGTCATGACTTCCTAAAATCCTGGCCTTTAAAAATATTACTATTGTTAAATATATCAAGTATATTTTATCAATTTCGATCAATTTTTCATAGCAATTGCTTTGATAAACCAAGGAAGTAGAGAACTATCTGAAGTTGGGTTTCTTTGCATTCTTAACCCAAATCACTTTCCTAATCACCTTTTTGGCAGGTATGATAGGGCACATATATCCCCTGATGCATATGGATACTGTCCACTCTGATGACTCACTTGCCACAATTGACTCAGTGAGAACAAACAAATAAATAATATTAACAAATGGTTAAAAGTTAAAAGTAAATAATTGACTGGGTAGTCACGAAATTCACTGGTCCTTAACATTATGCTCTAATGTCATAGAGTCACAGAGGAATTATTAGATCTCAGTTGAAAACATCCCTGTGAACTCCACAAACCATAATAAATAACATATTATTCCTTCAAATAAATGTGTGTCTGATTCTACAGCCGTACTTGCCAATAAATCTTTAAGATTAAAAAAGTTGAGTTCTTTGTATGTTGCTGTCATCGTCGACATGGATATTCTTATGGTTATCTAACGTTTAGAGAGCAAGCTACAAACTCTGTTAACTTTTACTAAGAGGTGTGGGCCTAAAGTCATGTTTACTCTATATAATTTATGTGCATTAAGGTAGCATGAATCTATATCAACCAGAGAAGAGAGAGTGAATCGTTTCTGTACAAAAATGCTACATTTACTGATTTCCTTTAGTTAGTCACCTCATGGTTGTGATCTAAGTACTAAAACTTTTCAACATATCTTGAAAGATTTCTGAAATTTCAAGAGGAAAATGTCTATACATTCATCTATGCATTTATATACTGTTTTTATTAAAATAATCCAAATGTGTGATTATAAATATTATGAGTCATAAAGTCCATCACACACATTCTAACTGAAGGGTTTGTGTGACAATCTTTGACTTTCAGTGGTTTTCTAAGACAAGTTTACAAGTGTTACTATTTCTCAGTGCTTACAAACGTTTGAAATTTAAACTGTCCACGACTGTCCCTTATCTTAGGACCGCACCATTGTGAGTCACAATGGTGCCATCTACTGGGAAGCTGGTGAACTATGACTTATGCTCTGTAAGTCTTTAAAATATTCTGTTAATTGGATTGGTGGTAAATTGCTGAGCTGAAAGTTTTAATGGGTATCCTTAGTGTGTTGAAAAGCAAACAGCTCCCCTAATACAACTCATGTGGTTTTCTTCCTTTTAACTCAACACCTTTCCATATGCGTTTGTACCTACGTGCTGCTTTTCCTATATTTCTTGAACTATACATAAAACAAAAATGTATGTTCAGGAACCAAAGAAAAATTTCCAGAGGCCATTACATAGTGGAGTTGTGATTGATACTAATGGAGTTGTTCTGCTATGAATCCACCCACACTGTAAGAAGTGTGCGATACCTTTGTGTAACACGTGCTTCCAGAGCTGACTTAGGGAGAAAAGAACACCTTCAAATCGCAGTGCTGGCAAATTATCATATGACAACTTCCCAACCAAAAAAAAAAAAAACTAAATATTCCCGTTAGCATAGTGCATTCAATGGCTGCCCTCAATGTATACTCAGCTTTTGGATGGGAAAAGAGGCTATGTTTCATAGAAAGAGCCAGTAAGTGCAAAGAGAACAGGAGGAGGCAAACACTACAACTGGAATTAAGTGTAGCTTTCTTTAGCTCCCACAATCACCATGGGCACCATATGTCACAGTCTCTATTTTACAGGCAAAGCAATGAAGTGCTAAGGTAAAGTACCTTCATCAGTGCCTCCAGGAAGGCTCATGTTGAACTCAGTGCTGCACTTTTTATATGCTCATGAAGTTACATTTAAGTTTGTCACAGCTGGGTGAAAAAATAAAAATAAAAAAAAACAACTAGAGATGTTTAAAAGGCTGGTGTGAAGGCTATGGCTTCAAGAACCCAGGAAGTATGATCGATTCAGTAAATATTCAGGCATTTGCCATTTAACTAAGGAGAGACAAATTTCCAAAAAACTCACATATGAATGGAGGGAGGGGTGAATGAAATGAAGGCGGTATGGAATTCTATCTTTTTAGTACAGTTTTGTCCACTTTTAAGCTTCTTAATTGTTCAAAAACTGAAACTCCACTTAATAGTCTTTACAGCCTCTATAAAAGTGGCTCAACCTGTGGGTCATGACTACTACAGGAGTCACATATCAGATATCCTGCATATCATATATTTACATTACAATTCACAGCGCCCATCCTGCCCAGAGTTCCCATCTGGACCAGAGGTGAGTGCCTGGGGTCATACCCAGAGAGGCCTGCCCCTAGGTCCCATCCCTGATTCACAGCAGTAGCAAAATTACAGTTAGGAGGCAGCAACAAAAATAATTTTATTGTTGGGATCACTACAACATGAGGAACTGTATTAAAGGTTCACAGCATTAGGAATGTGGAGACCCACTGCTCTAGAAAGTGCATCTTTATAAATACTGTTAAAATAAACAACACTTTGACATCAAATGTAACTTCAAAAGATAAAGAGAGGCAGTTGATAGGATATTTTCATCTGTAAACATGTTTCTGGGACTTCAAAATCATTCTGTAACCGTCTCATGTCTTATGCAGTGTCTAATCAAGTACAGTTCTACCTTTCAATGTAATTGACTTGAAGATACCACCCTAAGGAAAGTTAGGCTAACTGAGCTACTAAATCTAGGCTCCATATTCCCATAGGAATAGTGTGCTTAACAGATGAGAGACAGCCACTAGAGGAGGGCTCCTACAGAGAAATGATCATCTTTGCACATGGTAGTAAGGTGGTCATCTGTAAGCCAAGAATAGCCAGGCTTCATGCCACATGGACTGCTTGAACGTTGGTCTTGAATTCTTAGGCTCCAATGCTGAGGTCTAGTAACTTTAAGACACTCAGTCTCGGGCATTCTGTTCCAATAGTGCTGACACATGAGTGCAAAGGAATGGCAATGTCATATCCAAGCATCACATTCTCAAACAAGGATCTCTGTTTCTTCTGTCCCCAAAGACTTAGATAAAAATAAATAAATATAAATAAGAAAATAAAAACTGAGCTTTATTAAAATCATGCCTCCAGAATGAGGTCAGAACAGAATATACAAATGATTGATTTAATATTGTGCTTTTCCTGTTTAATATGTACCTGAAATTTTGAATAAATATTTAGTAATTGAAATGCTTATCCACAAGGTAATTATAACCCATCTTTTTCAAATATAATTTCATCTAACTGTAATACCTATGAAATATAACAAAAATCATGTTGGCAAAATAGGTAATATCTCTGAGCCTTAGATGAGAATACAGAATCACTTTATATATGAACTGCAAAGTCTCAAGCTTTTTTACTCAATATGGACAACACATTATTTTGTTGGTCATCAAAATACAATGACCATGTTAGCTAATAGTTAATGATCAGAATAAACTTCAATGCAGAACCTGAGCAGATTATTTTTAAGAACATAAATACAAGAGAGCTGGTACCCCAGAGTGCACTCCTTTGGAAGTGCCTTTGCAGTTCCCTGGTCCTTGGAAAGTACATACAAGCAAATATGAGAACTTCATGTAGGAGGCTGAATAAGAACCCAAAGGTAAGTGTACACATGTAAAACTGGACTGTTTCTCCTGTCTCCATTTCCATATAGTTCAGCACGAAACAGTGTACTCAAGAACAACACCACATAAATAATTATACAGCAATACCAAATGTCATTACTTAATGTATTTTCTTTCCTCTCTTGGCTCTTGATTCACTTTGGTCTTCAGGCTTTCTAGACTGAGGCTCATTCACTATTTACTTAATGGCTAGTGGAGAACAGGAGATAGCATTCTACACTGAATTCGATAGGAAAGATCTTAGCCCAATAATAATTTAGCAGGTCATGACCATGAAAATACCAGTGTAGAGACATAAAAAGAAGACAGGTTAGTTTACTAGTGGTGAGCAAGCTACAAAAAGACAAGGAAGAGATGCTTGGGTTACAGAGCCAGAATATCACAAGTTCTCATCAGAATCAAAACCAGAATGCACAAATCCTAAGTTTCAACTGGAGAATGGAAAGTTCAGTTTTAACTATAAAATTTATGGTAAATAATTTTGCACTATTCAATTAAGCTCTCTATTCTTAATTTGTTTAGCTGTTAACTAAAAGTTCATAGGTTTCATTTCAGTTCTGGAAGTTCAGTTCTGGGGAGGCGTTTGTCATAAGCTTATAGCTAGGATTCCATTTTACTGGCTGAAAAATCTTGATTTTATATAACTCCTTAAAACACAAACACACACACACACACACACACACACACACATTTTACAGTAGTATATCCTCCTTTGTCCTAGCATTTGGTTGTGAATTTAGAACAAGATGCCATGTCCTATGGAGAATGTATCTCCAGCTAATTACTAGATAGAAAAAAATTGTTTATTAATGCTGTTTTTTAAATGATTCAAAGCAAAAATTCACATCACCAGTCATAAACCTCACCATGTGTCATGCAGAACTTCATAATTTACTTGCACTAATCACACACTGTGATTGACACAGGTAGAGTTAATGAGTTGCTGATCACCACTGCTCTATTTCCTCTGCTTTCCTTCATCTGAAGCCCCAGCTCAGAGTCTGGCTGAAAAGACTTAGCTATCATAAGCACTGTCAATCAGTGTGTTTTGTTGCGTTTCTTTTCTTTTGATCACAGAAAGGGCCTTTCAAAGTGCTGCAGATAAAATCTTCGGTCTTTGGCTCTCCTCCACTATGGATTCTTCGGGGCCTGAACTTTGCAAAGAAACTTCTTGTTTTCCCCAAATATTTCCAAGTCCAGAACTCAGTCAAAGGCCAGAGAGTACAGAACATTCATACTTTTCTCAAGTTGCCATTCCTTAGTTTTACTCAAACACAAAAGATGGGCAATCACAGATCTCACATCCTAGCACTTAGCCATCTAAAGATACTTTCATGTTTCTGCCAGTTGCATGTTCTGATGTTCCGCTGGATTGTTTTGAACTAAGCTGTTGTGATTACAAAGCCAAGTCCCCACCAATGCCTGCCAAGCAGTGATGCTGAATAGAGCTAGTAAAAGCAGTGGCAAAGCCATTGAGAGAGATGGCAAATGTGATTAAGCCAAAGGAAAAAAAAAGAAAAGAGAAAATTCTAGAATGTTTTCACTGTAGTTTTGTTTTCTACAACCTGAAAAAAAATAAACCTTTCCCCTATTTAAAATTATTGTTGAAGTTATTTCTGGTATAGTTATCATTAGAGCCTTTGAAGTTGCTTAAAGATAATATTGAATTGTAATTGTTAAAACTTCTTAGTCTCTTAGTGAAGATCAGAAAAATTAACCCACCTGAATCTCTACAAGAAAACAAACATTACCACAACTACATTTCCTAAAAAACTTTCAGTGATTTAGCTCTTTAAAGTAAAACACAATTTTGATTCTTATTAAAGACTCGTGGACTTAAAGAAACAAAATTTACATAAGAGAAGCCATGCATACTTTTGAGCTTGGCACGTTTTCAACGTAAGACTTCACTTTGTGTTTTGAAATATTTTTGTGCCTGATAGAGTTTTTTCATTTGGGATAATTTAACTACAGTCCTAAAATCCCAAATGGATACTACCAAACTATTAATAATAAATAGAAGTTTAAAAAGTTAATCTCCTAGAAATAGATGATAAAATAATGGTGGCTAGGGAGGAGAAAGACTGAGAGAAAAAGAATGGGATAAGGATTCTAGATTTTCTAGGCAACATTCTCTCTGTTTTACCCACTATTTTATGAACCATGTATTTAAACACATCTTGTATCAAGTGTTGTGCAAGGCCATCAAGCAAGATTTCATAAGTGCTAGTAGCCCCTGTTAAGTCCCAAATGTACAGCACTCTCTTCTAGCAGGGCTTCATTTCTATCAACACTCATCGTATTTAACCTCATGGTATTCAGGGACGTAAGCTATTGTCCAGAGCCACAATGTTACTGGCGGTTTGATTAGAGACTTGGACACTGACTGTCCTATTCAAGGACAGAACTTTTAATCATATATTATTCCATTCTGCTGCCTGTCATTCTCAAGACAAGACTGTATTCATGAAGACATGTGAGGTTTTAATTTAGATTGAATGTAAACCAGGCTGCTTCACATAGTTAAGTATTCATTAAGGCACAGGATGAACATACAGAATAAGTTACCAAACTGCACTCAATGTTATATTTATATCTCTTGATCCCCATGGCTGCCTAAAAGTACACACACTAATGATAAAAAAAGTAATGTGGTTAGAAATTTCTGAGGGTGTTAAAACTTGAGGATAAACTGCTCATACCTATATTTGGACATCATTATAAAGAAGAACTTCATCTTTACCGAGGCAAAATTAAAACTTCAAATTTGTATGTGACCCCAATATTAATTCTTCTAAACTTCTAATTTGTTTTTAACAGTTAGCAGCCACTGATTGTCTTCAGTATGAGCATGGAATGTTTAACACTTATGAAGACAAAAAGTTTCTCAACCACTGCAAATTAAAATGTTATGAAAGTTTTGTGCTTGGAAGGGACCCTCACTTGGACAGGTCTTTATGATTTTACTAACTGATTCATGTGAAGCAAAATCACAGCACATTCCCAACTAATAAAGCTATCCTTTTTTTGCTAATTAAAGCAGTACCAAATGAATGAATAAAGAAATGAATAAAAGTCACTTATTCCATCACATGCTCTGAATGCTCCCAGTAGGTACTCTCTTCACAATTCAATTTCCCCAATGGGATGAGAAGAGGAAATGAAACAACAAATTGTCCTCCAGATGAACCAAGCAGAAACAGCTCTTCTCCTGGGAGTCCTGCTAGGTCAATTAGTTCATCATGTTAACAGAAGAGTAATCCACAAACCAGGACACGTTCAATAACCTCTTGTTACATAGTTTCAGCCAAAATTGCTGGACATTGGTGCATGGCTTGTTAATAAATGCAAACCACTCTTTTTGGAGACAGTGATCTTGTACCACAGTTACATCCTTTCCTAGACCCCAAATTCAACTACCATTTGGGGGGCTTTTGTTGTATAGGCCCTGAAATCCCCAACAGTACGGGAATCTTTAGGCCATACTTCTCTGTATATGCATGGTAGCCACTCAGTACTCAAGGTAAAATCTGGGAGTCAGTTGCTAACTATATGAAATTTAAGTGAGCACTTCCAAGAAGGCAATCCAAATGTTCATATGAAATTCTCAACACTTTATTTTTCTCTGATCCCATTTTTCCAGCCTTCTTTACACTGCCCAATTTTTCACCATAGGAATACAGAGGAACTCAACAGGAGTTCCTTTAATGGCAACATTAGAATCTGTACTCCAACCTGGTCGTGCACATCTCTCTTTCCTTTTGTCCCCAGTGTTCCTGAAGGTATCTGCCAGGCTCTCTGTTCTCTATCGTGTAACCAACCTATTGGTTCATTTCAGGAAGGAAACCTAGCTTCCTATCTCAAATAACTAACACTACCTACAAAACAGTTAGCTGCTAATTTAAAGTTTTTAAAAATCACGGATTATGTTCTATTAGTAACTGTTTTCAGATTTACTTTCAGGAGCTGGAAAGGTGGCTCTGCAGTTAAGAGCACTGCCTGCTCTTGAAGAGTACAAGAGCTCAGTTCCCATTACCCATTTCAGGTAGCACACAGTCATTATATTCCCACTCTGGTGAAGGCAATGCTCTTTTCTGACCTCCGCAGGAATCCCACAAATACGGCATATAAACACATAAATAAAAATAAATCTTTTTATTATTATTTTAGTATGTGATAGCTTTTCTTTCCTTGTCAGTAATGCTCCTGAATCATTAGCAGCTGCATTCTGTTATAACACATCTCTATGCATTTCACTATTTTATTGTGCTTTTTAAATAGCTTTTAATTTTCATTAGTTGTCATTATGTAAATGAAAATCACCTAACTAAAATGATAAAATTGAAATTGAAATTAAAATATTTACTGTTTATACAAACAAATTACTCATTAATTTCCTTCGCTCTTTGAGACAGCCATGGGTTTTTGTTGCTGTTGTTGTTGTTGTTGTGTGTGTGTGTGTGTGTGTGTGTGTGTGTGTTTCAAAGGTAGATATCATCTCAGAGTTTTTTAGTCTTACTCTCTTTATTTCCTCACTCCCTGCCACTGTTTCTTCTAAGTCCATACATACCATGGTTTTGACAGCTAATATGGCACCCTTCTAACCATTTCAAAACATTGAACATCAAATCCTTAGTCTTTGTGTTACTTGATTTAGTAACAGTATTCCTCCTAGTGGACCCATTGCCTGTTTTCTCACAGCTTTCTTGCCTAGATGTCTAAGGCATGACATATTACTGTTTTCCTCTACAGATCCCAGATTTCCATCACTGTTATTTTATATTCCTTTCTCCTTTGTAACCCCATTCAGATCTATGACTTCATTTTTCGTGTCTATGTTAATATCTCCACATTTTGACTGACAGCCCATGGCTTTCTTCTGCCCTCCAGAAATACATACTCATTTTAGTGTTTTCTTGACTTTAGATCCATACTAGTCTAGAGTTAATTTAAA
Organism: Peromyscus nudipes; assembly: GCA_902168325.1. Classification (NCBI taxonomy): domain Eukaryota; kingdom Metazoa; phylum Chordata; class Mammalia; order Rodentia; family Cricetidae; genus Peromyscus; species Peromyscus nudipes. The sequence goes on along the minus strand of CABHPH010145242.1, from coordinate 24,393 downwards.
AGAAAATATTATAATATGTTAAACTTATAAACATTTTCATATCTGATGCCTCATTCTATATTTTATATCTCATTTTCCAAAGGAAGAAAACTGGGAACCATATGATCTCATTTTGTGCCTATCAATAATTTGATATCGCCAATTCTGTCTCCTGAAGATGCTAAAATCAACATACTCTTTTCATCTTTAATTATGCTGTTAGATCATGATGCTAAAAGTTCTCTCTGACATGCCTTGATTGCCTCCTAACTGCTTTCTGCACATCCCCAACTCAGATATAATTAAATTCCTCATGGTAGCCAGAGTAAGTATAAAAATAAAATAGATGATTTGTAGTTATCCTCACAAAATCAAATTCACACAGTTCAGAAATAAAGAGCATGCATCTATAAATGACATTTTGTATTTTAATTATAAAGTAATTTCACTTTTGGTTGTAATAAAATACTTAGTCAACCAAAATATTTAGGACAGAACCAGTCATCTCTCTGAACAGTTACTCAGTTTAGATTGGGCTCTGCATTTTGCTCAAGCCTCCTGTCAAACCCGCTTTTCTCAATAGTCATATATACCTGGCTTTTGGGAATGAGATATGAAATGAACAATAAGACATAGGACATGAGTCATATAAACATCCTTCCATTACTCTGTCTTCTGGTCCTAGAGCATTCCCTCAAACTTCTCCTCTGGTAGCCAAAATCTTCAATTTTTGATTAGGTTTATGATAGAACTTACATAAATACACTCATATAGCCCAGCATCTTAGTAACTTTTTTCCCCTTTAATGCTTACTTGATTTGTGGAACTCTCTCTCCATAGACTGCAACCTGCCTCCAGGTAATGACTGAAATTGTTTTAAGCGTTAAGACCCTACTACACTGCCTGATACTGTCGCAAGTCCTCATGCCAAAATGGTGACATGCCTCTGAACGGAATAAAAGTGAGATCAGACCCGCACAAGATATAACTGTCAGAATACCTGTTGGAGAGATCACATGGCACATTTAATCCAGAATCTCCCCACTTCTGACCTGGTCTGGACCTGAAATGATCAGGTAGTCCACTCAACTTCAGCTTCCTGAGCAGCTGAAAATTCAGGCATAAACCATTGTGCCTGGATCTAACCTGCTCCTTAGCATTAGCTCTACTAGGTTGATTAATAAAACAGTCTGAGGTGACTGTCATGAGGATGGCTCGTTGTATAGACAATATGGCATTCCCAATGATGTTCATGTGAAATAAAAGAAAACAGGATCTGCATAAGAATTATAGCTCTTGCAAACATAAACAAGAAGACTTTCAATATGCTCAGCTATTGTACAATCATTTATGTAAAAATTCATTTCTTTTCAACTATTTGCATGAGTATGAGCAAGTGCCAGGATCTAAGGAGGTGTTGGATGCCACTGGAGCTGGAGTTACAGGTGGATGTGAGCTTTCCTGTGCGGGTGCTGAGAACTGAATTGAGATAGCCTGTGCAAAAGCAGAATGCACTCTTAACTACAGAGCCATCTCTCTAGTACCTCACTCATCTATATTAAAATAATTTAAAGTAAATTAATTAAATAAAATGAAATAAATAAAGTAAAGTAAATAAATTAAAAGTAGTCAGTTCTCATCATTAAGCAGTCTGGCATGAGTTACAAGATTTATCATATATCACAAAGCACATTTATATTAGTCTAAATTTAGTCACTTATTAAATAGTCTATATTTCAGGTCAATGATAAACTTATTGCCAAAGTTCATATACTTGATATGTATCTCTATTCCTATATAAACAATTAGATAATAGTAATGCATGTACATGTTCATACATATACAAAAGTATCCTGAAAGAGATAGGTAGTGGTGGTTTGGTAGAATAGTTGACAAAACTGCTTACTAATAGGTTATGTAGAATTCATACAGGAACAGAAAGGAGGAAGATCAATTATAGGGAAAACTGAAAAGGACTTAGACAATTTTGAACTAATCTTTTGGTGACACTAGCTCTTCCATGGGGTATTAGAAAAGAGACACTTTTTCAGACAAAAAAGGTAACTCTCTCAATTTCATATCTACAAACTATTAATCTCTCTGGTGATAACACCCAGACACAGAATTGTTATGAGACTTATATGATAAATGTGTGAAAAGGATAGAAAATTAAAAATTTCCCAGAATGAGGACCATAGACAACATAATATGTTTAGACAACAAATGGCTCATCTTGATATTAAAGTTTTGTTTAATGAGGATATTGCTTGCCTATTCATTAATTCATTAATTCATTCCACAAAGAAGTGAATCATATGCTGGTAACAATATATTGCATATAATAAAGATGGCTTATTGTGTTCTAAATACCTATGCCCATTTATATGTATAGGCAAGAGACAAAGAATAATTATTACTATGCTCAAAATAGAAATGGAAACAGTAAATTTTAATGAACAGAAATGAACAGAAAGTCATTGTCCATATTCTTTCAGTTTTTTTTCTTTTCATTATGTGCCAATGTATTTCAATGGATTGCATATGGATCTGAGGATGGATAATAATATATAATTTGGAGATACTTTTTTTTATTATATTTATTTATTTATTATACATAGCACATTGTTGTCTTCTTTTAACAACATTAACTTTTATTATTTAATGATTAAGCTTGGGAAAGGAAAACATAAATCCTTATCTAAGATGTTTTAAAAATTCTAATATCATATAATAGAATGCTTGAAAATGCTTATTTTATTCACTTTCTTTGGAAATTTCCAATGATTAGTTCTTTACCAAATCATAAATTTTCAGGTTTGTCAGCAGAGGTCTTTAATGGCAGTACCTGGGAGGCAGAGACAAGGGTCCCTTTGAGTTCCAGGCCATCCTGTTCTACATGCTAAGTCCCAAGACAGTCAGGGCTACATAGAGAAAACTTGCCTCAAGAAACAAAATAAACAAAAATCATAAATTCAGGGTATGACTTTTTGTAAGAGTCATATTTTCATGCATTAATACTTGTATGAAAACAGAATAATGGTTAAAATCTTGAAATTTGGATCATGTGTGCTAAGTTATGTTGCTAGAGTTTTCCTGGTCCTGCCTGGCCCACGGACAGGACAAATCTCTCTCACCTGCCAGTCCTGCAGCTGCTCAGTCCCAATCAAGTAAAAACACAGAGACTTATATTACTTATAACTGTCTGGCCATGGCAGGCTTCTTGCTAACTGTTCTTATATCTTAAATTAACGCATTTCTATTATCTGTAAGTTGCCACGTGGCTCGTGGCTTACAGGTATCTTAACATCGGCTTCTCATCCTGGCGGCTGGCAGCGTCTCTCTGCCTCAGCCTTCCACTTCCCAGAATTCTCCTCTCTCCTTATCCTGCCTATACTTCCTGCCTGGCTACTGGCCAATCAACACTTTATTTATCAGTCAATCATCCACAACAAGGTTATCATTTATATACATGCAAAGTAATGTCAATATTTTATTTGTAATCTGGTCCCAAAAGCTATGATTGTTTATATCCATCAAGAAAGAATAAAACATACTCCAATAGCTCACCCTTCTACCCTTTCTGTAATACTCCTACTAGGTAAATTGAATTACATCACACACCTCCTGAAAATAATCTTGCAGTGGTCACTAATGCCTATAAGATAAGAGCCAAATCACCTTTTTTTAATACCCTGTGCCATGTTCCTACTCATTCTTCTATGTTCCTTCACCTTTGGAAACTCTGTCCACCATAGGCAGTTGACAAGACAACCATAGAAGCATACTTTCCTATCTAAATCTCTGTGTATGTTTTTTTTTCTTATTTGGGGATGATATTTCTTCTTATTTGGGCCATGCAGCTTTGTTCTGCCTCAAATGCTCAGATCAGGTAGTACCTCCAAATTATGTCACCTAGCAAAATACCCATTTGCAAATGTTTCATGTGGGCAAGATACAAAGTAATCATACCTGTATAATTAAAATGGCAGCACATGGATGGCCATTATCTTGAGATAAATAGACTTCCATGTTGCTTACCTTAGGAAATAAGTCATTTTGGGCAAGTAACAGGTCTATATGCAAACAGAAAGCAGTATTTCCCCCAGAGAGTCTTGGAGCCATTACAGTTTATTGGCCAAATCAGACAGCTGCAATCACCATGAACAAAGACTTGAGATTATCTTTTTCATGTCTGGCTGTGTACTATCAAGATATATACAGAAAGAAATTGCTCTGTCTGAAATGACTGCCATCAAATACTGGAGCACATGACCGCAATGTTGTATTTACAGAAATCTCCATGGATATAAAAAAGAATTGCATAATGAGTATACAAATGCCTTCCAAAGAATAGATCTTGAAAGCTGTTTTTCTTTTTTTTTCTTTTTTTATTTTATCAAAATGCCTTCTGGCTGCATTATCTCTATGCACAATGTGCTGACAGCCAGGAGAGACAGTAACACAGAAGGGCTCTGTTGGCTTCTAATGGATTCAGACCTGGGAAACATGAAAAAGGTAAAATCACAAACTACTTTAGGAAGCTTTGGAGCTCTCTCTGCACGTGGTCTTCCAGTTTGAAGGCTAGAAGGATACATATGCAGAAGTCTATTTACAAGAGAACATAGTGCTTTAAAGAATTCCTTTTTAAAAAGATAAGATTAGTAGGTTACTTAGAGAAGTGCAGCATTACAGAGCACACCCGTGGGCAAGAAAGAGCAATCCAGCAAGGCCTTTAAATAGGGGTTTTATTCAATTTGACACCTCTTAAGGGAACTTTAAGTAAGCTGTATGCACATTGTTAAAAAAAGAGTGAGAGGCATAGCTTTTTGATACCTTGAAACGGAGCTTATGCAGTAAATTTTCCAAACTATTTTCTTTAATGGCTATAAACCCATACACTGTTTTTTCCCCTATGAAAACCCTTTAAGCCTGCTTGCTATTAATCCACAGATTGAATTCACCACCTACTGTTTCCCAGCGATGACAGTTCTCATCATTCCATACTTCATACAGCAGCCCCTAAGAATATGCTGTGTGGTTGAGCCCAATGCTACTGTGTTGGAGAAGTTATCATTATTATAATCAAATAATACCCACAAACACTGTTCATGAAGTCATGTGGTGAAAAGGCCTTCTGCATACAGAGCCGAGGGGACAGGATAAGACTGAGTGGCACACAGTGAAGAGCAGTGCAGTGTCAACACACATACTGCATGAGGCAGCGTGGTAAGCCCAGTTCAACATGACAAGGCATGAATTCTCAGCAATGCCTCTAAGTGAATGAATAATAATGGCTTAATGTTCCTAGGTAGGAAGGTCTTTCAGAAAGCAAGTATTAAAGGAAGGGCAGCTTGGTGAGAGCATACCAACTTCCATGTCAGAGTCTGCAAGACTCTCATCTCACAGCTAAGTTTGATACTTCCGATTCCTAAGGACATAATGTCTGGCTAAATGCCATTCAATCAAATGGCCTACAAGGTAAGTCTGTGTCTTTCCTAAATTAGTCAAAAGAACAACATTCAAACGTTTTCAGTTCAAGCTGAAGCGTTTTAAAGCTGTAAGAGCAAAAGTAACCTATGAAAACAGGATCATGAATGACAAGCAAAGATGTCAATGCTTCTTATAAGTGCTCATAGCATACCTTTGGCCAGTGCCTCTCACTGGGTCTAGCATTTCTTTTCAAAGACTAGGGTGCAGAGAAACAGGAGGAAATCATAAGTAAAGGAATCTAATCAGCCTTTTGTTTTATCCTATGGAATCTTAAAACAGAAAAAAAAAAAAGAACAAACATCAGTGAGGTTGATGGACATCACTTCAGTATTCTATACAAAGGGACACTGTCAATTACACCTGAACACACAGTCAGCCTTCTGTGAATTGAATTGATACTCTATTGCTCGAATTCTCTGCAATCCCATGCTCATGTCTGTCTTAGTTCCTTATTCCTCCCTCCAGGGGTCAGCACATTAATGTAGTTAATGTTAGCCTTTAAACACTTTTCTCTAAGGCAGCAAAGATATCTTTACCAGAAATAAAGGCATACTTGTATGCCAAGAGATATGTCTTGCATCAACTTTCTTAAATGATCCCATTCAAAGACCTCTCTTGACAAGCTGAGTCAGTTTAGGGAAGAACAGAACCTATAATTTAGAAAGAAAAGCAAGTCACCAATTATTTACACTAATATTCTATCATCAGTACTGTGTGCTTGATGAATCACAAATCATGCTAAAACATGTCTTCAAATGTACCCTTAAACTACTTGGATTTTCAGCAATATGGTTTCAGCAAATGAATTGTGTCATAAAGCTCCAGCTTCAGTCTGATGCATTAGCCATAAAAGCAATTATCTGCTGAACAATGCAGTCAGCTTCTGCAAAGAATGTGATTCCTATGCCAAATGTGATCTTTGCACAGTTAAATAAGCACTCAGTGCAATGAAATTACTGGCAGTCCTCTAGGTGTCTCTGTTCTTGTGTCTTCCCTTACCACTTTATATCTATTAAATACATTCTGCTTGTTGCTTAAAAGAATTATTTCATGCATCAGAAGTACCAGGATGCTTCTGAGGTGAGTTTATGCACATTGTGGTTGACACAATTTAAAATATTCTTAGGGTTTCAACAACAAGAGAAATCTGCGGAACTTGATGCAGGATTTGGCAACAAGTTGTATGTACACACACACACACACACACACACACACGTACACACACACACACATACATACATACAATATGTATAGTATATATCCATTTATATAATAGATAGTCCCCAAAAGCTATAATTAATGAGTATTTTACAGAATGGATTTTTGGTCTTGAGAGTCAACCAGTTATGTGTGACCAAACAAGGGGACAGATGAGAGCCTTGGTGGCAGACCCCTTTAATCCCAGGACTCAGGAGGAAGAGGCAGGTAGATATCTGTGCCTTTGAGGTCAATGTGTTATACATACTGAAACTCCGTCTAAAACAAAATCAAACAAACAAAAACAAGAAGTATGATTATTCCAATATGCATAGTGTATTTTCCAACTTTTAATGAATTATTTATGTACACAGCAAAATTGCAGTTACAGAAACAAAATAATGGAAGAGTATGATTTTAGGGACTTTGTGATTTGTTTATATTCTTTTAGGAATTAACTTGAAATTAAGTCAACATGTGCTTTTGCAAAATGTTTTTGTAGGACCCATATGACTAAGAACTTCAGTAATAGATAATAAAATAACTGAGCCGGGCAGTGGTGGTGCACGCCTTTAATCCCAGCACTCGGGAGGCAGAGCCAGGCAGATCTCTGTGAGTTTGAGGCCAGCCTGGGCTACCAAGTGAGTTCCAGGAAAGGCGCAAAGCTACACAGAGAAACCCTGTCTCGAAAAACCAAAAAAAAAAAAAAAAACCTGAATACTGTAAATATATTAGAATGTTATTTGAAGAGAGATGGGACAGGGCTATAAGTCAATGACACAGTGTATAATTACCATGCTGAAGGCATTGGACTAAAGACTACCTCCAGAGTAACAATATATATGCATATTCATATATATGTACATACAAAAGTGTGAGTTTTTTAAACACAGTGAGTATGAATTTGAAAATGATACTTCAGTTGTATATTTTAATCACCCTTTATCTTAATAAGTATTAATTTAAAAATAGCCAATAAAACGTGCTACTTCTAGATGGAAAAAAGAACAGAACAAAATCTTAAACTAGTCATTGTCAAGTGCAGAAATGGACTTGGGGTGACACTGTAACTCTGTAATTATTTTTTTCAAAATCTGCTTCCAAACTCCTATTTGATCCTAGGAACTCAATCCTTGAATTGGAACCCACTGGTCAGACGATATTGGAGTATGCACCATGCACATCCATTCCTGTCTCCCTATAATATTCCTCAATGTCACTGCAAAGCATCAACTTCAAAAAGTCTGAATGGAGCTAACCTCACCACTGTTAGTGGTTGATGTTTAAAGCTCTTTATGATGACAGCAAGATCAATAGTGTCAGTTCCTCAATGAACTCATTTTTTTTCACTTAGAATATTGTGAATTTGCATCAGAAGGCTGCCTGCATTTAATTTGGTCAGTGAGGCTTCAATTTAGAATAATGCATTCTGATCAAGCAAGACTTGTCTAGTCTTCAAAAGTTAGTTTCTGACAGGGAAGGATATTGGAATTTTGTGCTCACATGTTTTTCCCAATAGATGATCAAAGAAATTTAGAAACTCCTGGAGAGTTTTGAATTCTAATTTCTTACAGAACAAAGCCTCATTTGCTGATTCTACTGAAGTAACTGTTGTTCTTGGGTATGAAGAATAGGATTTTGAGTAATTTCTGTATGGAGAGGATTCTGGCTTTGCCACCACTGAACTCTAGGTGTTCCTATAGGAACGTCCCTATTACAATGAACTTTTTTCCTATGTTTAACTTATCTTTTTTTTCAGATGAAAAAGACCAGATAGAAATATTACTTGACTTTTAAATTGTGACTAGAAGAGAAGTGATCACCTGGGATTTTCCTAGACTGTGATAGGAAGTATGGCAGTTGAAATGGATTTGATTCTACCATAACAGTGAAACATTCTCAAGTGTTAGGAAAGCAGCCATGTTATGTCTTACTCTTTTTAAGCATTCTAGTGCATGTCAGCTGAGGGCTGTTTTGGAATATTACTTTAACTATGTAAAGATGTGTTACATTTGTTTATGTTACAGAATACTACTTTAATTGTGTAAAGATGTGTTTCACTTGTTTATGTTGCAGAATATTACTTTAACTATATAAAGATTTGTTCCATTTGTTTATGCTGCATTTGTTTAACTATGTAAAGGTGTGTTGCCATTTCACCTTGCATGCCTAAGGCATCTGATTGGTCTTAATAAAGACCTGAATGACCAATAGCTATGCAGCAGAGAGCTAGGCAGGGCTAGAGGGCAGAGAGAATAAGTAGGAGAAGGAATCTAGGCTCAAGAGAGAATGGAAGAATGGAGAACTAGGGAGAAAAAGAGGAAGTCACCCAGGGCCGGCCAACCAGGCAGCCTTCAGCTAGCCAGACAAGGAAGAAGCAGGAAAGCAGGACATAAAGAATGAAAGAGATGTAAAAAAAAACCCAAGGCAAAATTTAGGTGAAGAGAAACAGGTTAAATTATGTTATAAGAGCTAGTGGCACAAGCATAAGATAAGGCTGAGCATTCATAACTAGTAAGTCTCCATGTCACGATTTGGGGGTTGGCAGTCCGAGAAAGCCTGCTGCAGAGGACTCTGCTATACATCTGTGAAATGCAATAAACAAAGCCCCTGTTTTCTGTTGTCTCATCAGAGGTACAGTTCTACATCAAGCACCCCCAAAGTAGGGTCTAGGAATGTCTCAACACAGCTAGCTCAAAATTATTTTCAAAACAATGTTTATATATTATTTATCTGTTTCATTTTATTTTGATGAAAACATACTAACTCATCCTCCACAATAATAATTACAATATTCTGTATTGATGATGGTGTTAGAAACTCATAATAATAATTACAATGACATTTTAAGGATAATGATACCTCTCATGATAACTTACAGTCAAAAATTACACCCACAGAAATGATCTCATTTGACGATAGTGTTTTTGAAAGATAAGAATTAATAGCTATCTACTTCACAGTCAGTCACAATGTACAGGCAAAACTAAAAAGCACCTTAAGTACAAGATACAGTGAGTTTAGCATCATATATTTAACCCTGATTTTTCTTACTTTTATAATATTTTTTAATGCCTGACATCTTCCTGAGAATCATGGTTCCCTTTCAGTTTGCTTTTCTGTCTACATTTTCAAATTTAGCTCAAAGGTCATTGCTTTTCATTGGGTTGTTTGCGCCTATTTGAGTTTTGCAAATTATTTGTATATTCTAAGAACAAAGCTTGACCAGATTTAAGATTTGTAAATGTCTAGAACTGAATGGTATTGTAAAATAAAATAAAATAATAATAAAAAAGATTTGTAAATGTCTCCTACTAATCTGATTTCTGACATTTCATTCTTTTAACACCCCCATTTAAAGAAAGAATATTTCAAATCATAAATTAAAAACAAATGGTTTCAACTGGTAATTTAGAATTGTGTTTCTGATATCAACATTACATATATGAAATGCATTCAGTGCTAGCAAGAGGGTTCAGCAGTTAATAGCACTGGCTGCTCTTCCAAAGACCAGGTTTGATTCCCAACACTTACATGGTGTCTCATAACCATCTGTAACTCCAGTCCCAGGGGATGCAATTACTTCTTCTGGCCTCCTCAGGCAAAAGGCACACAAATGGTGCACAGGAATATATGCAGGCCAACACCCATACACATGAAATAAAATGAAATAAAATAAACAAAACTTTTAGAGAGAAATCTTTGCACTCAGTCCTTTGGCAGTAAGGATGATCTCTATTTTTGCCTCCCATGGATGCTACCATGAATTCTAGTTTCATTGAGGTTTTCAGATAAGACGTTGCTGAATTTCGCCCAATATTTTTTGCTGTATGTATTGCTACAAACAAAAAGCTTTTCCGTTTGACTTGTTAGTAGGTGTATCACTTGTCTGCAGTGGGAGTGGTGTAAAGCAGCACGCACTTCATGCATTTCAGAAGTAGTTGAATGTAGGTGTCATCAGAGCTCCACTTCTCTTTGGAGGCACTAAGGGAGAATTCTCTTTCAGGTTCATTGGTCACGGGGAGGACTCAGTTGTGTATGGATAGAGGACAGAGGTCTGCCCGTTCTTACTGTTACCAGCAGCCCTCCTCCACCCATTGTTTCCCAGAGCTCTCTGACAGATGCACACTGGCAGCTCCCTCAAAACCCAGTAATAGCTCATTAAGGCCTCCACACTACACCTCTTCTGGTTCTTGTTCTTCTGTTATCTAGTACCAATCTCTGGGCTCACTTTCCTGTTCATCAAAGAGCTAAGGAGTTTCCCAGTCACCAGATGATGCTGATACTTCGAGAGGTTGGATATAGATGTCGACCTTAGAATCTGACTTCTTTTCAGCCAAAAGTTAAGATGTATATAAAGGATAAAAAAATGTTACTGTTTCCTCTGTTTACTTGACAATGTAACTATTTTTAAAGAAACACTATTCGTAATATTTAGTGAGTTTATTATGCAGTTTTACATTATCTAAGTATTTTTAAAAATCTCTTAATTTCTGCTATAATTTGGATCTGGAGTGTTCTCTACCAGTCCAGACAAGGATCCTTGAGGACTCAAATATTTCTGTGGGGTCTTTAGGCTACTCAATGGGTTATATGGGACTCTGGGCTCTTCTCTCTTTTATCCCTTAGTGATATGAGAGGTCTTTTTATTTTTATTTTTAATTGTCTGTCACATAGTCCCCTTCTAGGCTAGTCTGTGATAGGTCCAAAGCAATGGGGCAAACCAAGCACAGAATGAAATTGTGTGCCAAAATTAGCCTTTATTCTCTGCAAGATGTTTATCTTAGTTGTTTGATATCATAGTGCATATGCGATTGTAATGAGCAAATACTAATAAATCTAAAACTAACAGGACTTACCTTCTAAAAGAGTTTTCTCATATCTTTTTGGATACCTCAAGATGTTTAGAAGTGCAATGGGATCGTAAATAATATACTAATGTCCTTTACACCTGAAACAGGATACACAAACTCCAAAGACCCTATCTTGGGACAGTTAGGAGTTGTTTCTCCTCCTCCTTCTGCTTCTGCTCCTGCTCCCTTCTTACTGTCTCCTTCTTCTATTTCTATTCTTTCTCTTTGGCATGTATATGTGATGTCTGTGTGGTTGTTAACATGTTGTTGGGCATACATGTGAATGCAGGTACACACTGATGCATATAGAGGACCAAAGTTGTATTTGGGGATCTTCCTCCATCACCTTCCACTTTATGGTATAAGCCTGGAGCATATGGTCTTTGGATGTGTATCTATCCAGCTTGTCTTAGGATCACTTAATTCTATTGGGGTTACAGACTTTCCCACTTTTAACTGGCCTTTAGGACTGCATAGTAATTGCTTTATCCACTGAGCCATTTCTCCAGTCCCAGTAAGATAGTCCCTTCTTGTGAAGCCAAGCCGAGAGCAAAACAGACTAAGATAACACAGTGTTAACGACAACCACAAAACCACACGGGCCTCCATCAAGCTTTACACTGAGATGATGGCTCCTAAGGAACAGTGTACATGAGGCTAGCAAGTTGGATCTATAAATCACAAAGCTCACTATGGTATCCCATATTTAACGGAATGAGCGTCGATATTCAGACAGCAACGTCCAACAGAACAATGCACTTAAGGCTGCCTGCGCAGAAGAGAGGGTTTATTAACATCATTCACACAGCAATCTTAATATCCTCAAATTACTGTCTTAAGTATTCATTATCCATCTTCAGCTTATGCATAGAATGAGGCTATTCCAATTCCCTATTTTAAGAAAATACAGAATTTATATACATATATATATAATGGCTATAAAATATTATGCAAACACATGTGGCTAAAAGTTCAAGTAAGGATTTTCGGATTAGTTTTAAAATCAGGAAGGTGAGAGGAGGATTTGGAGAGTTTGAGGCTAGCCTGAACTGCAGAACAAACAAAGGAACAAGTCCAAGTCAAGTTTGAACACTGAAGTTCTACTTGGTGCCACTGCAAAATCATAGTCATCAATATTCCAATATGTCTAATTCAATGCTTAAGGCTACAGGTACTGCTTACAAATGATGATATGAGGATATATATTTTTTAATTTGTCATTTATGTTCATATCTATGGAACTGTGTGTATGCCATATGTGTGCAAGTGACTGTGGAGTTCAGAAGAGGGTGTCAAATCCTCTGGAGCAGTAGGTCCAGGCAATTGTGAGCCACTTAACATGGGTGCTGGGAACAAAAACTAGGTCTTATGGAAGAGCAGCAAATATTCTTATCTAGCGAGCAAGTTCTCTAGCCCTAATTTCTGATTTTTTTTAATGCTTGGAATGGTTTATAAAGATACAGTGATTTACTTTCACAAAGGTAACTGTTTATCAATGAAGCATGTTTTAGCAAAATTAAAATTTCATTGCACTCATGAAGCTATAAACAATGCATTGCTAAGCTATTGAAATGTACAATCTGTGAAAAACTGTTAATTATCACAGTTGTTAGTTTTCTCCAGTCTTTTAATTTGCTTGCTTTAATCAGCTCTGTGTGGGAAAATCAGATAATTCAGCATAATAGAATTATGCTCAAAAACAGTCAACAAGCCTAAGTAAGTGAAAATTATTCTGCTACAAATCAAGTATCCACACACAGAAACACACATACACACACACACACACACACAGACACACATCATGTGCAATATAGAATTTATGCATGTAAAAGTGAAATTATTCTATTTTTGCTTACTTTTTCCTGATTAGTTCTGGTTTCTTTGTTGTTATATTTTGAAACCTCACTCTAGCCAAGTTGGTCCAAAGCTCACTATGCCACCCAGTCTGGCCTCAGGTTCCTGGCTATCCTCTGGCCTCCCAAATATTGGAATTAGAGGAATGAGTCTGAATTTACAGTCTAGATTTTGGTTCTATTATAGTAGCAATAGTCAGTTTCTAGATAACTTAGATCTAGCTTTGTTTTAAAAAGGTATTACTCAATTATGAAGGGAAGAGCTGCAAGAACACCTACAAGTAGACAGACATGTATAATCAAAGTTTCAAGGAACATGTGATTTTTAAAAAACTGCATGGTTTTACTTCTGCTAAGAACAGAACTGTGTTCATTTTCTTCGGTCAAACTGAACAGTCTTTATAAGGAGGTTTCCTTAATTTTAACTGAGTAGTTTATAATGGCCTGGTGTGTGCTCCTGCTTTGGTAAACAGTAACTCTCTTCTCAGTATCTTAAGACCATAAGGAGTAGATGTTAGGTGGATGAGGTGGAACAAGTAATCAACACACCGGAGGATGAGACAGGAGACGAAGCTGCCTATTAACGTTATGTAATCTTGAGGAGGAGGGGGGAGGGACAGAGGAGGAGGAATAGGAAGCAAAGGAAAGGCGGCAAGAGGAAAAGGAGGAAGAGGAGGAGGAAGATAAATAAGATGGAAACAATGATGAGGTACTATTTCCACCCACTGCCTTTATTTCATAAATGGAAAAAAATATTGAAGCTCAGTACATGAAGGTGCAATGTGAGTGCAAAGCCAAAGCCAGAACCGCTGACTGCACCCTGTGCTTTCTGGTCTTCCTTTAGTCATGTTAGGTTCTGCTACCCTGATTGACTCACAGAACATCTGAGATTTCTGTTATTCCCGATTCCATCTAACAATATCCATTTATTAACTTTTCCATGATTTTATTCATCAAATATTTACTTAATGTCTACAATAAGTCACACACTGTACAAATAACTGAACACACTCATCTGTTCAATAGGTAGTTTAAAAATCTCTCATAAGTATTTGATGGAAAAAAAAAAAGGTTCCAGAGAAGTTCTACACTCTAACACAATGTGGAGTGAGTTACAGAATGTACAACTCCCCCTCCCAGGGAAATACTAGATAAAAGCAAGTAGGCTTTCAGAGTAATGCTAAGGACTGGAGAGTTCTTTTTCATTCTGGACACTATTCCTGTTTCTGATGACTTCCATGTTATACTTATAATAACTTCGAAGTCTTTTTCCCATGGCCTGATGATCTCTCAGGTACTTGGGTCCTTAAGGCTACTGTAAAACATTCAAATATTATGAGTCTATAAAGGCACATGAACAATGTGTCACCACCACTGTCGTAACCAGCAAGTGCTACTGCTTGGCCCAGTGTAATTAAATATCAGAAGCTTTAAGCTTCTGACTATGATGTTCTATTCCCCTTTTGTGCTTCTATTCCAGGATTACCCTTCAATAGTTTCTCTCTGAAACAATATTAAGTTCTTTTCTTAGTTTGCTTTAATCCACCTCAGCAGCAGACAATTTTGAACCAATTACTGGGAAATATCCTTAATGACACAACTGACAGTCTACTTGTTAAGATCTGTCTGAATATAGATTCTTATATCTTATTTTAAGTCTTAGATTGAAGTATAATTTAAGAATAATAATTTAGCTAAGTTTAAGTGTACAGTTCTAAGAGTTTGAACAAATTATGTCCAGTAATGTAATTACCGAAACTGTCATCATATTACATTACCCCCACCCCCATTCCCTCATGACAATGTGGTGACCCATCCCACTGCCTCATTCAACTCCTGACAACCACTGATGTGTTTGGGATAATATATCTGTGTCCTTGGAACACCACATATGAAATCATTGCATGCTTTTGTATTTGCTGGCTTCTCTCACATAACATCACATGAGAGTTTGTTGAGCAGTAATAATCTACTGGATATATGCACATGCTTTTTTTCTTTTTTGAGACAGAGTTTCTCTGGGTAGCCTTGGCTGTTCTGGAACTCATTTTGTAGACTGTCTGGTCTCAAACTCACAGAGATCTGCCTGCCTCTGTCTCCTCAAGTGCTGTGAATAAAGGTGTCATCTATCACACCCTGAATGTACACATGCTTTTAATACTTATTATTAATTGAATACTTACCTGAAAATTTGGCAATTGTAGAAGTTACTATGTATATTTGTGCATAAAGCCTTAGGTAGACAAACTTATTTTCTCTTTTGGAAATTCACATTAGTACAAGACTGAATCATGAATAGGTAAAAATTAATCTTATAAGACAATGACAAAATATATTTTTTTCAGTGTGAATGATCCAGAATGTGTGGTGGAGCATGGTCTGCTTCTGCCCATAATCACCAGCACTGAAGATGTGCAGTCTCTTGAACATGGGATCTCACAGCGTTGGAAATGTTCTTTTCCCCATAAGTAATTATGGTAAACATATTTTGAAGTGTTTACTGGAAAAATTGTCAAATCTTCTGTGAAATACGTTCAGGTATTTTGCCTGTTGTTTTATTAGGTTTTTGCCATACCATCGACTTACACGTTTTTACATCTCAGGAACACAAATATTTAAAAGTGGTGTTTGAATACTTTCTCTTAGCCTGAAATTTCCTTTTTTGTTTTATAGCATCTTTTGCCAAAGGGAAAATTAATGATCCCCTTGTCTGTGTCTTACTTGAGAAATCTTCGGCCAATGTAAAAGTAAGCTTTTTTTCTTCTAGCAGTTGTGTGATTTTTAGCTACTCCTTTTAGTTCTGTGATGATATATGAGTTATGATATATATTTGCATGTATTGTGGAGTAGAGTCACAATTTGTTTTCATAAATAGAATTAATTGTTCAGTAATTACCTGTTCAAAAGATTACTTCCTCTTTTAGTTCCCCTAGTAATTTTCTTCATCTGTGATTAATCACATCTGTGTAGAGGGCTACCTTGTTTAGTTCATCGATCAATATGTCTACACTTATTCTAAATTACACTGTGCAGAGTGCTGAAGCTTTACATTAAACTTTAAAGTCATTTGATACATTCTCCATCTCTGATTGTTTTCAAACCAATTGAACTTTTTGTGTTTTTTTTTTTTTCTTTTTCTACTTCAATAGCAGAAGTACCTTGGCAATGTGCACAGAAAAACCTTTTGAATTGTGCATAAAATTACATTCATTTTTCAGATTAATTGGTAGACTTTTATAATGGTAAAAGATAACAGGTTTTCCGGCTTATAGCATGTTATATATGAATATTTACTTAGGCATTTTCTAATTTTTTTGGCAATGTTCATGGTTTTCAGTGTTCAGATTTTACACATATTCTATACGAGCCTCTGAAATATTTCATGTTTTATGATTTCTGTGTAAACCATGGTTTAAACATTAAGTTACAAAAAGTTCATTGTAGTCATAAGATCTATTTTTACTCATTATCACTTAATATCACAATCTCAATAAATCCACTTGCTAATAACAGAATTTTGAAAAATGCTCAAGATTTTCAACAAGGACATACGGATTGGAGAATATTGCAGTTTTCTTTCTAAGCTGTATGCTTCCATTTCTCTAAGACCTCTTGGGCTGAACAAGTTATGAATGAAGTTGAATCTGAATAGCAGGGCATTTTGCCATATTCCCGAGGTCTAGGGAATTCTGCTTCTCTGTACCAGAGAATTTTGACTAGCACTTTTACACTGATTCACTTTTCTTATTTATTTTTTAATAAATGAGTGGAGGTGCCTATAGAATTCAGAAGAGGGTGTCAGATTCCCTGGAGTTGGAGTGATAGACAATTTTGAGCCATAGGACATTGGTGCAAGGAACCAAGCTTTGGTCTTCTGGAAGAAATGCACCTGCTTTGAATAACTGAGACATCTCTATAGACTCTGATGTTCTTTGTAACATTACTGTCGTTTCACTACTGTTCCTAGTATTTTTGAATATTTTATTTAAATTCATAAAGATATTCTGAAATTTGTCTATTTTTATAACAAACCCCCCTGCTATTTTATGAACTCTGATGGTCAAGTTTCTATGCAAATGCAGCATGCTATTCTTGAGATTATGTAGATTTTATCTATCAGGTAGATTTTTTTATAATGATTTCTTAACTTTCTGCTTAAGGCTGCAATGATTCACTGCATTTCTGAAAATTATATAATGCCTGTGTGTGAAAAAACTGACCTGCAATCATCTTTACTGTTTTATTGGGGGGGGTTGTTTGTTTGTTTTGTTTTTGTTTTGTTGTTGTTGTTGTTTGGAATGACATGTTATAAAGAGTGTTGGCAACTGTTTTCTTTTATTTTCTGTTTTTATTACTGTAGCTCTATAGTAGAGCTTGAGGTCAAGGATCGTGATGCCTCCAGAGGTTGTTTTATTGTACAGGATTCTTTTGGCTATCCTGGGTTTTTTTTATTTTCTGGAAAACACTTAGGGTCTTAAAATCATTTATTTTTTTAAAGGTTGTAGAGTTTATTACTGAATATATTCGTTCTCATGGGTGTTTAGGTTGTTGTTTTGTGTGTCAACATTTTTAAATTAATACAAATTATACATGTTATTTACTATGTGGGGAATGGGATTTTCAGTAAGAGAAAGGCACTGTAAAGGGTAAGTAGCAAGTAGAAGCTATAAAAGGGAAATCAGACACTACTCAACTAGTCTGGTTTGGTGGCATGTGACTGTAATTCCAGCATGCTAGTGGCTGAAGGAGGAACATTACCTAGGTTTCCAGAACAGCCTAAACTATCCAGGACAAATAGTGAATTCCAGTCCAGTCTGTGTTATAAAGTAAGATCTCAAAGACAGAGAGAGAGAGCGAGAGAGAGAGAGCGAGAAAGGGAGCAAGAGAGGAAGGGAAGGAAGGAGGAAGGAAAGAATAAGAAAGAAAAACAAATAAAATAAAATAAAAACACAGTGTTGCAAAATACGACAAAAAGCCTTCATGAAGTCTATCTGAAAGGTTGCATGCTTTTGGCTCCTTCCTGCTTGTGTGTTTTCAGAGAAATTATGTGCTATTCCTTACACGTGTTATGTGCCTTTGTTTTCTCTGCCTACTTACCCAAATTTGTCTTCATGACGATTTACAACAGTTTTATTTGGAGATTATTTGATTTGTGCTTTTCCTCCTAGCACATATAATTAATACTTACTGAGCACTTTGTAATTTTAAGTAAAATTTTGGGGAAATCTCCCAGTTTTTCAACAGCATCTTTTTATCCACTGACCTTTTGTTTTGGAATGCCAACCACATTTACGTTACACAATTTGAGGTTGTCTTACAGTGCAATGTTATTTGGTTTACTTTCTTTTCAGTATTTTTTCATTCCTTTGTTATTCAATATTTTTATATTTTTGTCACTATTTTTCTTGTTCTGTTTATTCAGTGTACTTTTGGCTTCAGTGGTGTACTATTATCCCTAAGTTTCCTCATCAGATTCTTCAAGCTTTCTTCTGTGCTCTTAATTATGTGAGATTCACATATTTACTTATATATTTATATATTATATGGGTTAAATGTATTTACTGTTATTTACAATTCTCATATCTATTCTGTATGTTACTCTATACAGAATCATCTCTGTCTGTTTCTTTCCATTTCTATTGTTTTCTCCTTGTCTGTCATGTTTTTCCTAGTTTCTTACATATTTGAACATTTTTTATTGCATGTAAGATAATCTGTACAGTAGTGTTTCAGGATTTCTTTTGCTTTCCAGTTAAGCATTCTATGACATATGCTATGAGACACAGACAAGTTATTTGCTCTTAATTTGAGTATTTTAGCAAATACGTTTACAATTTCTGAAGACAGGGCTAGCAGTATCTGTGACTGAAGTCTGCAGAGATGGCCCCTATCTGAGGGCTCACCCAGGTCCTGTGTAAACAAATGAACTGTTTGGAATGTATTGACAAACAAATAGCTTCCACGAACCAGATTTAAGAATGTCAACTCTAATCCAAGTCCATAGCAGATTTCTGGCTTTGCTGTAACTGACTACCTGAAACTTCCACCAATGTATGTATAAAGTACCTCAATCTATGATTTTCCTTGTTCTGTTACCATAGAAACCTCATGTAACTGATACTTTGTTGGAGCATGGTATTTGGAGCAATCTGAATCTGTGTTCCTGGGCCATGGTCACTCATATTTGGATCCAGAATAAATCATCTCTCATCCCCTTTACATGGATAACTGCATTCACATTAGTACTTTACAATCCTAAAGTAATAAGTAAATCTCATCTCTTTTATTCTATCCCAGCTGGAAGCCTATTAAATAAATATCAACCACTTAAACTAGTCAAAGTAGGTCTGACTCCATAAAGAACAGAGAGTTTAGTTTTCTACTGTTTACAGAAATTACAACTGTTATTATATTCTGCATTTCAATTTCTACCAAGTAGAATTAAGATCAGCATAAATATTTATGTGTTATGTCAACATAATTCAGGAAGTGATCACGCAGAGCTTTTTTGTTAGTTTTCAAACAAGTCATATGCCTTTAGAGAATATTAAGTTCAACAAAGAACTGAGTAGAAAGTAGATTTCTTATATACATCCACACAAATAGAGTCTCCCCAACTATCAGCATCTCCAAGCAGAACAGTATCTAAACTACAATGAAAGTATCTGTACCGATAGCTCATAATCATCCATATTGCAATCTTTATACTTATATACTAGCATCAACTCTTACTAATGTGCATCCTGACAGTTTGGACAAAGATATAATACCATGTTTTCATCATTTTAATTCACACAGGATAGACTTACTGTTCCATCACTCCTCTGTGTCTGATGATTTTATTCATTCCCCTTTCCAAACCACAAAAACCATTGACCCTCTTGTTTTCATGGTTGTTTTTCCAGAAGAACATATTAAAACCAGACATGACAACATTTCCTTAGGTTGATTTGTCTCACTTATCAGCACACCTTTATAGTTCTTCTATGTTGTACCATGAAACTCTTATTGAATTATTTCCACTGTCTGAACACAATGTATCTGTCCATTCCCTACTAAAGGATGCTTTAGTTCCCTCTCAGTTTTGGCAGCAATGAGTGAAGCTGCTTAAAGAATCAGTGTTTGGAGATGTGAGAGTGAATGCGCGCGCGTGTGTGTGTGTGTGTGTGTGTGTGTGTGTGTGTGTGTGTGTGTGTGTGCATCTGTTTGCATGTGTGTGTGTGTATTCTCAAAAGAATTTTCTCATTTTAATGGAATAGCGAAAGACATAATTGCTAGATATTATGAACAAGGATACCAAACTTGATAAGAAATTGCCAAACTGACTTCCAAAGTTGTTCTAATTCCATTTTAGATGAAACTTCTGGTTACTAATAATCCATGTCTTCAAAGAATATGCTTACTTTCAAATAGTTAACATAAAGGAAACATAAAGCAATATGAACAATGGTGGCATTTAGGAGACAGGCATAAAGTGCATGCATTCTTTCAGTATTTCCTTATGTCTACATGTCTAAAAGTTTTGTTAATACTTTCTTAAATGGTCAAAAGTTCTCTGAAACATACTAAACATTCTGTATGCCTTTTAGTACATAAATTAAGAACTTGTGAGTATATCAAAAGGCTGACTGGTCCATTTTCCTTTTTTTTAAATAAGAAAAACACTTTTATTAAAGGCAAACATATGTAGATAGATATATAGATGATAGGTGATAGGTAGGTAGATGGATGGATGGATGGATGGATGGATGGATGGATGGATGGATGGATGGATGGATGGATGGATGGATGGGTGGGTGGATGGATGGATGGATGGATGGACAGAGAGAGAGAGAGAGAGGAGAGAGAGAGAGATGATGATGGATGATGGATTGATAGATAGATAGATAGATAGATAGATAGATAGATAGATGATAGACAGATGGATGAACAGGCACTCAGAGAGAAATACTGGCTACACAACAGAGTGAGGCTAGGGAGTAGAAGCCAGATCTCTCCTCAGGCCTGTGTTCTTTCAGGGTCTTTGAGGGTTCTTCTTTCTCTAACACATGGTTGGTCAGTTTGAACAAAGGCAGGTAGAGTGATAGGTTTTCAAGTTTGTATGAGCATGTTTAAGTCCAGCCTTGAACTTCTTGAATTAGTCTGCGGGCAAGGAGGCCCTACTGGTTGGAGAATAAACCTGCCAGGCCTATATGACTTTGTTTCTGGTCAAAGGAGTCATGGAAATGCTGAAAGCTTGCTATCTTTATGATCTAGCTGGCTCCCTATCTGTCTGCCTACCAGGTATCAAACTCCTACATCCTTTCTCTGATCCTTAACTATTGAGGGGTTTTAGAGTGTTGACTGCTCTAACTTTTTCCAGTCTGACAAAAAGAGCTATGTTGTGGCATCACTACCCATAAACTGTAACCACAGAGTCTACATCAAGAAAAGCCATTCTGCAGTGTGCTAGGAATTCCTACCTCCTCTGATCAAGATTATATTGTCTTGTCTCTTACATGTAAGGCTTACAAATGATGCTACTTTGTTTGTTAAACTGATTTTTTCTAAGCTGCTTCAGTTCTTCAACATAAGAGATCCCAAGCAAATTAGGTAGTTATAAAATAAATAAGATTCTAAAAATAAATGATTCCTTAATTTTTTCCAAACTCAGGTAATTTAATTGTTAAATAAAAATGGAACATCCTGGAGATGCCAGCCAGACATTGAGGAAGCAGCATGAGCAGTACAGAGTAAAGTTAACTGAGCCACATAAAAGAACGTAAATTTGAAAATATGGGTTACTTTAAGTTATAAGAATTAATAGGACGAGAGGCTTTCGGGGGGG
>CABHPH010145241.1:3489-35660 GCA_902168325.1 Peromyscus nudipes | reverse complement strand
TAACCTCCATATGAATAATGAGTCATTTTTTTCTCTTTGATGGTCTTTCTCTCTTTCTCTCTCTCTCTCCTCCCTCCCTCCTCCTCTCCTCGTCTCCCCCAATGTTAAAGCATTGCAGGCAGGATGCGTCTGCATTGATTGTCTATCAGCCTTTCTGGTACCCTGTGCCCATTCACTGGGCAAGATTATGTTTTGCTTTAACAGGAAAATTGGCTTTTGTTAAACCTTTAAATTTAAATTTATTATTCTGTTTTTGCGATCGTCTAATTCTGAGATACTACTTGTCTCTGTCTCGGGTCATTTATATGTGTTTTCATCACTGTCTTCTGCTTGTTCTACTCTTCCATTTTTTTTTTCTGTTTACTTGATCAGCAAATGTTTTAAGAGTTCTCAGTCTGTCAGCTGCTTGGGGAGCTGAACAGAACAATTAGACAAGCCAGGTAACTGTCCTGCAGAGCTCTGTTCTAGTGGAGTGATTGACAGGCCCTAGAAAGTGGAGTTGGGGGTGCTCCATGACGATGTCAGGAGTGGTGGAAAGGGCAGCTCAGCGGACTAGGGCTGCAGAGACGTGTGTGCCTCCTGCCTGTCAGCCTATCTCCTGCTCTTAGCTTACTGCATGGGCCTTGACTCTTCAGGTCTTCAGGTGTGGCTTCTGCCCTGTCTTAGGCAGTGTGCTGCTTTGTTTCTTCTGCTGTGGTTTTGTGGAGCGGCTTTCCTTTTTCCCTGTCCATGTTACTGTCACTCCCACAGGCAGCTCTTGTTAGACCATCGTGTCTGTGCTGCTGTCCTATAAGGAATTGTTCTTGATGCCTTCCCTGCATCTACTGAGGCTCACGGTCACTGCCACCAGGCTGAGTTGGAGTGCTGTGATTGGTGGTCTGCACCCAGGTATGTGGAGGAGCGCAGCCAGGCTCCAGTGCCTTGACTAGCTTATGTGGGTCTTGCCTTCTCCAGGGAGTGGTACTTCTGTCTTCTGGCTGCCTGTGGACACTTGTCTGCGCCTCTGGTCCTGCCATGGTCTCAGCTCCGGGAGAGTCAGTCCAGTCTTGCGTTTCTGCATTTTTCCTTACAGCTATGCATGTCTTTGGCCTTGTGCTTCTCTGTGAGTTGTGAGGTGGCAGTTTTTAGTTTATTTCCCTTGGAGCTTCTTGCAGAGTGGCACTAGACTGGCCCTTTCTCTGACCAGCAGCTCTTCTCTGTGTTTGCTAGCTTATTTGCTCAGGTGGGAAAGTGCTTGCTGCTCAAGCCTGAGGACCTGAGTCAGACCTCGAGCTTCCTCATAAAAGGCTGGTGCAGCAGTGCACACCTGTAATCCCAGTACTGGGGAGGCAGAGACAGGAGGATCCCTAGGGCTTATTGCCCAGACAGTCTAGACAACTTAGCAAATTCTGGATTCAGTGAGAGACTGTTTAGAATAAGGTGTAGAATGAGTGAAAAAATACCCAGTGTTGACATAAGTCTTTACATGCATGTGTGCGCACACACATACACACAGACACATGAACATGTATGTACATGCACCACACACACACACACACACACACACACACACACACACACCGAATTATAATAATTTAAAAACCCTACTTGTTGCTTCTCAAGGGGAGGGAGATTGTGATATGTGACTTCACTGCCCATCCTCCACTTAGAAATACGTTTTAAAATTTGTTTTCATTTATTTAATATTTAATACTTGAAGTTGATGCTTCAGCAGGATCCATGCTCCATCTGCAAGTGGACTTGCCCCATGGCATGCTGGTATGCATGCTTAATGCCCAGGAGCATCCCAGTGTGACCTTGGGAAGTTGCTGGAGGCCGCTGAAGTAGACATGAGGTTTTATGTTTACTTAGGCATCTGGCAGTTATCTCTAATTGTCAGTGCATTTCCGTGGAACATAAGATTAAAGCAGAAAGTATAAGCTCTGCATTTTTTTCATTTTAATAAAGATATTTCAGAACTTCGTTAAAATATTTGAGGTAACAAGGTCATTTTACAATGTTTCCCAACTTGGTTGATTATTTTCAGGTTTACATACTGTTTTTGTTTTATTTTTCAAATTTAAGTTACGGATTGTGTTCATTGTATAGTGATGAGTTTCATAAAGATAGTTTACTTGGAATATATCTTGTACTTTAATAGAGTCTCCCGCATGCCTCCCTCTTGGTGCCTCCCTCCTTCCTTTGCTCCTTTTGTGAGAGTTTGAGCCAATTCTTTAGTTAAACATTTCAATCTTCCTTAAAAGCAGTCATTCAGCCTGTTAGGGGTTAAGGAGAGTGTGATTTGGAGATCAGCACCCTGTCTAGCTGTTTTGTTTTTCACAGAGGTAAGTGTTTCCTGCGTGTGCTTGTTGAGAGTAGGATTGTAGAGCAGGGCCGGCCCGCCAGATTTCAGGCCCGCCCAGCCCAAGTCTCTTCTTGTACACTGCTATTGAAGCACAGCTTGGTCTGTTTGTTTGCGTGTTGCCTGTGGCTGCTTTGAGACTGAAAGTGGTAGAATTGAGAAACAGACCTTGATTTATGGCCCATTGGATCTAAACTATCGTGTTGTTTCCACAATTGTTTGTTGATTTTTGTAGAGTATTTAGTTGCAGGACATGCTCTTGGTAGTTAATTCTTTTGTAATCATGTTTAAAGAGTGGTTATGAGTCTCCTCTCTCAGTTCTAGGTGTCTGGGGTGTCCCCAGGGCCAAGCAGCTTTGCACAGTGTGTTCCTCCCGCCATGGGAGAGCAGCTTGTCCCCTTTCCATAAACCAGTGACAGGTGCTCATCAGTGTGCTGCATAGACACCCCTGATCTGCTCAGTGTGCTCGACTTGAGAGAGACGGAATATGAGAATGGATATGGATAGTATAGTGGTTTGAATGAATGTGTCCCTACAGTTTCAGGCATTTGAATGAGTTGTGTCCAGTCGGTGTTTGCCGGGGTTTCAGAGTTGTGACCTTGCTGGAGGAAGTGTGTCCCTGGGCAGGCTTGGAGCGCTTAAAGGCCTCACTCCTCCCGCTTTGCTGTCTGCTTTGTGCTTGTGGTTTAAGATGTGAGTACTCGGTGTATGACAGCTGCCTTGCCTGCCTGAGCCCCTGCCCTGCCGTTATGCACTCTAACCCTCTGGAACCATAGCAAAAATAAACTCTATTTGTTTTCTTGGTCATGGTGTTCTGTCACAGCAACAGAAGAGTAACTAAAACAAATATGAATGGAAATGACGATGCTGGGTAAATGATCTGGTGCCTTCTACAGAGCAGTGTCAGTGAGGTCCCTTTTGTAGGCTAAGGAATCTCGTTGGTTCAACCCCTGACTTCTAGCACTTCCTTTTCTCACCACAGTCTACCTGGTCTCATTTAACGGCACAGAGAAAAGTCAGTTTTGGTTAGTAACTTGATTGTTTCCCCTCTCCTAGGCTGTGGTGATCATGGGTGTGGTGCTGCAAGGTGCCAACCTGTACGGTTATATCCGCTGTAAAGTGGGCAGTAAGAAGAACTTAACCAGCATGGCTACCTCATACCTTGGAAAGCAGTTTCTAAGACAAGTAAGCATGTTTTTGATATGATCTCTGGCTGACACAATACTGTCTGACTCTGGAGAGTTTACTTTCTAACCAGTGCTTGTTTTTAAATTACTTTCGATTTTTTTTCTTCTATGTCTGACACCACATGTATGCAGTGCCCCAGAGAGGCCAGAAGAGGGTGTTGATCAGACCCCCTGAAGCTGGTGTTAGAGATGGTTGTAAGCTGCCACGTGGGTGCTGGGAACTGAACACCGTGTCCTCTGGAAGAGCGGCTAGTACTTTTAACCACTGGGCTGTCTCTGCAGCCCACCAAATGCCTTGTAACTCGTTTTAAGTTACATGATTATTTAGGCATGAGATAACAACAGGGATATCTTATTTGCTCTTTGGAGGCTTTTAGGACATTTCAAAAATGTATTATTTGTTTTTAAAATTATTTTAAAACTAAGAGAAATAAACTATCATTGACAGTCATTCATATCTCATAGATTATCTCAGGTTCAGTTACTTTTCATTAATTACAGTTGCTTGAAGAGTGTACATTGCATGGTTTCAGGATTTATAAGCACAAACAAGTTGAAAAGGCTTTATCATTAGTGTTGCTTTAAAATACTTTGATTCCCGCCCCCCACACTCAGAACACAGGGTTTATTTATTTGTTTTTGGAATTGTCTTTATTTTATTTTGTATGTGTATGAGTGTTTTGCCTGCATGTGTGTCTATGCACCACATTTGTGCCTGGTGCCTGCAGAAGCTAGCTGAGGGCATTGGATCCTGATACTAGAGCTGTAGATGGTTGTGAGCCACCATGTGGGTGCTAGGAATCAAACCCTGGCTCACTGAGTCATCTTTCCAGCCCCCTTATAGCTCTCCAAATGATGGTTGAAATCGAGGTTTACAGTGGGATAATGAAGTAGTTATGGTTACAGGTTTGGTTAAATGTCTTGGAAAAGTCCTCCAGGTCTCAGTGAATCCCCTCAGTGAGGTTTAGCTTAGTAGCAATGTTAGAGAGGACAGTGGATCTCAAACTCCAGCATGTCACAGTCGACAGTTCAGGATGGTTGGGTTTCTCCTGGGAGGCTTCTTATTCAGCAGATGTGGGCATGATGTCATGGTTCGCATTTCTGACAAATTGGTGTCTGAGAATCACACCGAGTCACTGAATTGAGAGGTGAAGTGACTTGCTCGAGAGTGGAGAGCCTGATGGCTGCCTCTGTTCCAGGAATTCACTCTTTTCTTCATTTTACTTCACGCTTTCCCGTTATAGGAGATAAGAAGTAGGAGAAAGAAACAGTCTTTTTAAATTACACTTGTTAATTGGTGTGTGTACACACACAAAAATACACCATGGCGGGGCATGTGTGTGCAAGGGCATGATATGGAGGTCAGAGGACCACTTTGGTTCTCTCCTTCCCCCGTGTGGGTCATGGGGTCCAATTGAGGTCATCCAGCACCTTTACATGCAGAATCATCCTATAGGGACATGTTTTTCACTGTTGGATTTTTGCATGGTTCCATGCTATGGTCCATTTGTTGTGGATGCTTTTCGTATTGTCGGATTTTCTTTTTGTTTGTTTTGTTTTGTTTTGTTTTGTTTTGTTTTGTTTTTGAGACAATGTCTCACTATGTACCCTTGGCTGGCCTGGAACTTGCTATGTAGACCAAGCTAGCCTTGAACTCATAGAGATCTGCCTGCTTATACCTCCTGAGAGTTGGGATTAGTGACAGTGTCACTACACTTGTCTGTGATGGCTTTTAGTTTTAATGTATTAGTCTTTCCCCTTATGGTTTTCAGTGTTTTAAGTTGGGAGGGACTTTGCTATTGAACCTTGGGCCTGGTATGATATTAATGTTATATCTCATAAAATCTGGCGACACTTTGCTTAATACGATGAGCTGGACATCTGAGTGGATGATGGTTTTCTTCTATATTGTGTCCAAGTTTTAAGCATGAAAATAATAACAATAAGGTGTTGAAAATCATGTCATATAGAAACTAGCACTGCTACAAATGCAGTATTTTCCTAGGTCTGGTACTTTGAGTTCCATGGTTATGTGAAGTGAAATAATGTTGATATTAAGAAGTTTTTTTTCTCTGTTGCAGAACGCTGGGGATGGTCAGACTTCATGAGTAAAGATGGAGCCTATGTGCCATGGACTCTGGGGACAACGGACAAGATTCTTAATGTTCAGAACTCAGTCTGTGTTGCAGAGTGGGGTGTTGTGTTAATTTTGTCACTTAAAAGCTTAATTTAAAAGAAGGAAACCTGGTTTCATCTTAAACCATATGAGGCTAGAAAGTATGGTGTTAACTAACTGGAGGCAGAGGCAGAGTTTGCTGATGGTGTATGTGTGTATAGACAGTCCTGTGACAGCAACATGTCCTAAGTTTGTGTGTCGTTCACGTGATGGATCTTTGCATTTTGATCCATAGAATGTAGGAAGAGGTCGCAGTCTGTCTTGCCTTTGTGTTTGCAGAATTTTTCTGTACGTTGTTCTTAAAGGTAAGTTTTGATTCAGTGTAAGGGTGAACATGTTAGTTTATGTATGAATTAGAAACAGCTACTAATTTTAAATTGTTCTGTATGGTAAGATTCTTTATCTTAGACTTATGCAAGCAAGTAAAAGCCAAATTAGGACAGTTGTGTTAACTGATTTCTAAAATTTTGTTTTTACTTGGTAATAAGTCATTTATTCAAGGTCCATTTGACGTAAGTGGGTATTTGTAGCTATGTGGTGGACACCCAGGGGCTGCTGCTGCTGTGTTTCTTTTGTGGCCATAAGTCACTCTGGAACCATCTAAAATCTCTTAGTGGTTGTTAGGTTAATGAATATTACCTTTTAATAAGAATATTATTCTTATGTAATAATGGGAGTAATTGTTTAACTACTTGGCATAATAAATGCCTATGAAACATTGTATGAATCTATTTTTTTCTTATTATAATGGGGATATTGTAAATCACACATTTGTATTGAGAATATTTCCTAAGACAAAGCAATATTCTATAGACTAAACCAAATGTAAACTATTGTAGGCAGCTGAATTCTTTTGTAGCTACTGTAAATTTTGTTGGAAGATTATGTTGTGAATACATTTGTCCATTGTTGACATTTTTAAAATGTCTTGTTTATTGAATAAGGGTCTTTATTAGACTGTAGATTGGCAGGTGCATAACTTTATATTTATATAAAACTGCAGTTTACAAAGCATTAGGTGTGTGGTCCTGTTTAATCATGGCATTTGTGACATCTTTGAGGAAAATGACCTTTGGCTGTTGACGTGCTTAAGAAGACACTACCACAGGAGCATCTGTAGACTCTAAAGCAGGACAAGGCTGTTTGGGGAAGAAATACTTACTTCAAAGGCTGCTTCTTCCTTTGGATGCGTTCATTGAGTGCTTGTTGGCCGTTCGGCTTCCCTCCATCTGTTACGCCACCTGATGAGGCAGCTGGTACTTACTAAAGATAGATTTGTACTTGATCAGGGGATTGGGAGGCTGACTGGATCTGTTAGGGTAACATGCTGTTGTTGAGCCTGCATTTCTAAACAAGTATGGATTTACTTTTGGACGATGCACATGGCAGGGTCTACCACTTGCCCCTCTTTAATTTTCTTCCTTCCCAGCTGGAACATGGCAACCGATTCCTAAGTTTCATCAGTGAGACTTGGTGTGGCCATGGGACCAGGTTATGTCCAGTGAACACAGGACAGAGGGTGAGAAAGGAAAGGGTGTGAACACCTTCATCCTCTCCTCATTCTCATCCTCCTGGCTGCTTCTTCGTGTGCAAACCTCAGCTTTGGCCTGGTTGAGGAGTTGGATTTGGACTCTGCAGTGGTTCTCAGGAGATGGTGCCCCCTGGACAGGGTAAGCTGCAGATGCTAATTGCCTGTAGGACAGTTTTGTACAGCAATGAATTATGCATCATAACTTCTCAGTATTTATATACATGAAATCCTGTTTATGATGAGCTGAAGCTGACCCGGCCCTAACAGCTGGACTGCCATGTTCTCATTTTGACACTACACCACTCCATAGACCATCAGCCCTTGACAAGGCTACCTTGTCACTGATGGAGTAAGATGAGAAGAGCAGCCCCTACTCAAAGAGCGCAGAACCAGGGTGCTATGCAAACCACCAACGGTGACTGGACGGCCCCGCTCCTAGCTCATGACTGATGCTGGTGTAGCACAGTCACAGCTTTAGAGTGCTTGCTCGGTTCTTCCTGCCTTCTAGATTAAAATAAACATCTTGGCCCAGAACAGCCCATGCTCTCTTAGGGCATCCAACCTGAGCAAAACTGATTCCTCGAGCCCTCCTCAGGTCATAGTGGAGTTAAATGGGAGGAAATTCATGGGTGTGGGAATTAAAACACATTCTGCTAAATGACCAGTGAGGGGAAAACCCGCAGGAGGATTAGACTTGGAAAGAGGGCCTTAGCAAACCAAGACGCAGAGAAAGTACTGATAGCAGTGTGCTTCCAAGAAGGACAGAAAAACAGTCAAGACAATGAAACCTGGCTAAATGGATCAATGGAGATGATAGTCTTTAGCTAGACTGGTGAGGGCAAAAAGGGAAGACTGATTAAAATCAGCAAAAGAGGCGTGTCCCTGCCGACAGCGCCGAGCTATGGTGACTACTGAGTCCTGTGTACATCTGGATGGAGTGTGGAGCATGTGCATCTGCTGTGAGGTTAGCTTGAGACGTAACTAACTTCGTGCATTCCCCAGCCTGTGTCTCATCAGTTGTTCCCTCCACTCAGCATTCTTAGCAAGCGGGGGTGTTGTGTTAAATGTCATCGTGAAGACTGGATCCACATCTCCATCCTAGGTGAGACTCTGAAAATCATCGATGATTACAGAGAGGCAGGAGGTTGAGTCTTGTGTATTTACGCCTGCTGGGGATAGTTCATGAGGATTAAATGAGAGGAGCCCACAGGGATCACTGTTGGTGGTCATGTAAGAATGGGAAACCATCCCTTAGATGGCTAAAGGCCAGAGCTGGGGAAATCCAGCCCCTAGGTGAGTGGCTCCCCTTGGGTTCTAATCTAACCCAGAACAAGGCATGGAGCCTCCAAATGGAGAAAAGAGGTCAGTTAGGGGAAAGATGGGAATGTTAGTTTTTAGTTTTCTGAAAACAAGATAGCGATGGTAAAAAGTGGACAACACACACAGCGTCTTGAGCAAATGAATTGGGCAGCCTTCATGAGGAGGTCCAGTGCACTCTGCTGCTAACACAAGCCCGTGGAACACTTGGTAGGAACAAAACGCTGAAGAAAAGGAAGAAAGAAGATTGGTTGGAAATCAAATGCCTGCTGCCTAGAGGGATCGCTCAACTCTCTCCTGAGTTCTCAGAGGGTCAGAGCTATGGTTTTGGCTTGGTGGTGTGGCACTTTGACATGAGGCACTCGATTTGATTTTTTTCCTTTTGAAGTTGAGTGCAGAGCTCAGTCCCAATCAATGAATGGCCCCTGTAAAGATCTTGAGAGTTCCTGAGATAGGAGCTGATAGTTTACTGTGTTGTTCTCTTCTAATTAGCTTTATAGTTGAAACACATCCTGTTCTCTGTTTTGTTCCCTGCAGCAGTTGAAACTTGGTGATGCTGTGGAGTAGCCTTTGCAGTTTTAAACTGCTCTAGGATACCTTTCTCAGCAGGCGGGTCCCTCTTTGTGTAACTTTCATGTGGTCCACTAGATGGCAGTATACCAACATATGAATGCTGTACATGGCCATACTCCGTACTGCAGCAGCCACTTGCTGGGTTTACATGGGACATGATGAGATTCTTTCTAGTTTGCCTTCAAAGGAGGCAGGATTAAATCCATCCCTCCTGTTCTCCAGTTAATTGAAATCATTACTAATGGATGGCTAGATGCTGAGTGCCTAAGTGTGGCAACAAAGTACCTGCTTGGGTAAGCATAGTAAAACACCCGCATGTAGTGTCTGAAGCCTAGCGAGGTGCTTCAGACAGACTCAGGAACCTGCATGGCTTGTGTCTTCTTCCTGATCGTGTCGAGTCCTCAGCAGGAAAGTGAGAAGACTGGCTGGAGGGTCCGCAGCTTTCCCAGGGTCATGTAAGTAGAGACAGGTAAAGCTGGGACTTGCAGAAGGTAAGGGAGAGGTGACTTAGCTGGGAAGTTTAGGAAATGCTGGCTTGGAGGCTGGCGTCCCCACCAAGCAGAATGGAACCTTGGGGCTGTGCCAAGGCTACAAAGTTAAAAGACATCTCTGTTATCAGAGCAGAAAATGTAACAATGTATGGTGTCTGTAACAAAAGTATTAAGAAACATTTCCAGTGCTAAGGAGCATGAAGATGCATGGACAGAGCTGAGGGTCAAACGTGGGCTTCCTGTTTACCAGCTGCGTGTTCATGAACAGAACACTTACCTCTTTGACCCTCTGGCAGTGTCTGTAGAAGGGAGATAGCTGTTTGCATTTTACAGTGGGGAAAACAGGCTTAGAGATGGAGGACATGATCAAAAGCCACAGAGCGGCTAGAATAGATGGATCTAAGATTCGTATCTGAACAAGTCTGCCCTAGGCTTATACTGTTGAGCACTACATACAAGATCTCCTCAGTCTATAGCACCCAGGACCTGGCTCTGCAGTCCTCTCACATTAATTAGTCAGAGTTCCCCAGAGAAACGTGTGAACCCGAAGAGGTTTTGATCAAGGCTTTGACTTTAATGATTATGGAAGTTGACAATATGGACAGGTGGTAGGCCGGCCTTGGGAACTTGCCTGTTGTAGCCTCGAGGACAGCGTTCCCTCAGGAAAAGAGGTCTCTTGCCTTTAAGGCCTTCAGCTGGCCAGACCTACCCATACATTGGAGTAAAGACAGGTTTTTATTCTGTAGCCCAGGCTGGCCTTGAGTTTGTGGCAAGCCTGCCTCAGCCTCCCAAGTTCTAGGATTACAGGTATGAAGTACTGTACCCTGCGGGGGCTCCTCTTTCCCTCTCTGCCTGTCAGCCATCAGCCTGGAGGGCAAAGAGGCAGAAGGGGCAACAGAAAGCTTTGTACGTAGGCCATGAGCATGAACAGAGACAGATTTCAGTGAATCAGCTCAACTTTATTCCAGAGTATAAGGAATATATAGGATTGGGGAGCCTGGGGACAAACTCTAATTTGCGTTAAGTGGCACACTTCTACCACAAGGCTTAGGATGTGGCAGTAGGGTCCTATAGCAGAGCCCCTAGCACAAGTCTTCTTAGCAGGGATCTGTGCCAAGGGTCAAGCTAAAGATGAATCATTCATCTGGCTTAGAGACAGCTTTTAGATAAAGTCAGTCCTCCAGGCCCAGGGACATTCTCCAGATAAGGGCAGGTAGAGAGCAGGAAGCCTTGCTGGGGAGGGAGGGAGTTTCCATGTTGCTGAGCTTAGAGAAAGCTGCCAGGCTATGGAAGACTGCAACCTGTAATCAGCCGGCAATATATTCCACCGACACCTAGCAGGGTATAATCTTTTCAATGATGTTTACTGTACACATAATACCTTCACAGTAATGCCCGTTGTTGTTTGATTAGCCGTACACTGTAGCAACATTGACACAGAAAGCGACGCAGCACACCCTTCCAGGTGTCTGTAAGCACTGTAGCAGGGGTCCCCCTTGTTATCTCGGCATCGGTGCGTAGCCCACTGCACCCATTGGCATTCAGCTAACAGCAGGTGTGTGCCACGTCATACCAACCTTGGTGAAGGCACACATGTTCTCACCTGGGCAAGGCACAGGGCCTTCATTGTGTCTGACTCATGCGTTACGTTCACTTGGGCCTCATAGCACATCAGGACTTGTGTAGAAGCAGGTGGGGGAACATCCTTGGACATCCTTGTCTCTTGTGATGAAAGCATGAAAGTTTCAAGCAACAGAACTAACCGAGGTTAGATCAGCATGTGTAATTATGGATCTTAGAGTGCCTGTAGCTGTGGTGTGCATCCTTCCGAGGCTGGGTTGTCTCTACTGAGACAACAGATAGGGTTGTGGACAGCACCCACTTGGTAGAAATATACTTTGGAGAGCCTTCTGTCTTATGGCCAAGGCAACTCTTATAAGAGGAAGCATTTAACTGAGGGCTTGCTTACAGTTTTGGAGGGTTAGTCCATGATCATCATTGCAGGAAGTAGACAGCATGGTGCTGGAGCAGTAGCTGAGAGCTTTATACATCCTGATTCACAGGCAGAGAGAGAGAGAAAGAGAGAGATATGCTGGGCCTGTAGGCTTCTGAAACCTCAAACTCTATTGCCAGTGACACACTTCCTCCAACAAGGCCTTACCACTTAATCCTTCCCAAACAGTTCCACTAACTTGAGACCAAGCATTCAAACATACGAGCCTATGTTCTCACTCAAAGTACCATACCTTCTTAGGCACTGTAAGAGCCAAAGTCAACCTGAAAGACCCACATGCCCAAGGACCAGGTAACTTCCTGGAATGTTTGGAGTTGTAGTTCTTTGAAAATAACAAAGCCATATGGGAAATATGATGGCCATGTGGTTTTGTCCTTAAGAAGCTCCTGCACACACGTCTCGTTGCCACTTACTGGGATTCTAGGGAGTGGACCTGGCCAAAGTCCATCTACCTGGCCAGTATTTAATACTTAATTAAAGCTTGTCTCAGATGTGGCTCAGAACTGTGGAACTGGGCTTTCTCTTGTGAATCTCAGGATTAAGAGCACCTTATTACATTCCTCCTCCTCTGCATCAAAAGGAAAGACATCTCCTTATAGTTGATGAGTTTAAACACTGTGTCCTTTCTCCTCTTTCTGGGATCACATCATATCATAGCCTCCTAGAATCCATCTTTCACTCCTTTCTTTAGATCCTTCGGCAACCAAACACTTATCTGTGTACAGTAGTATAACCCAGGGCAGAGCTCAGCCCGTGGCTCATGCAGATTGCCTAATAAGGCAGGGAGAGCTCATGTTGAGATACATTCCAGGAGGGTACTACTGTTCGTGAGAAGTGCCATCTTGTAAAACATGTCCAATAGATGGTGAAATAAGCCAGAGAGCTGGGCAGTGGTGGCGCACGCCTTTAATCCCCACACGGGAGGCAGAGGCAGGCAGATCTCTGAGTTCAAGGCCAGCCTGGTCTTTAGAGTGAGTTCCAGGACAGCCAGGGCTAAACTAACAAAGCAACAACAACATTCATTCCCCCACCCACAAAACAAAACAAAACAAACAAAACAAAACAAAAACAAAGAAGCCAGAGATGCATCAAGGAAGGTAATGCACATTTTCAGGGCATTTTTGCTACCTCTAGGAGTAAAATAGAGAAAGGACATACTAAGTTACAGGAGCCACGTCTGCAAAGTGTGGGGTTCACAGGTACATGTACTCCTGTGCACAGATGCACACATCCCCACTCCTCTCGGCTTCAACTAAAGGGAACACCTAGATGTTCTCGGAAAGTCCCAGGCTCACTTCTGCACTGCTTTCCTGTGTGTGCGGGGCATGTCACAAGAATTAAAAATATTTCTTCTGGTCTGTAACTTCACTTTCAACTTTGTTCAGGATGTCTTTAAATTTTTTCTATTACAGTTTAATTAACTCTGTGTGTGCATGAGAGAGAGAGAGAGAGAGAGAGAGAGAGAGAGAGAGAGAGAGGTGTGAGAGTGAGTTTACAAATGTGCATGTGTGGCGATCAGAAGATGACTTCCAGAAGTCAGTTCTCTCCTTCTACAATGTGAATTCCAGGGGTTGAACTCGGATCGTTAGACCTGATGGCAGCTGCCTTTGTCCACTGAGCCTGTCACCTGCCCTGGGTGTCTTAAGTAAGTTTTTAGAATGGAGACAAATTGGTGGACCTTTGTTTTCTGACTTGGCTTTTCAGTATTAACTTAAAACACTTTCCTAGATAATTATGATGCACTACATTTTCTTCCAAGTTACAAAATGTTGCTTTTTCACTTATTCGACTTTTAAAATAGTCTAGGATTTACTTACATACAGAATGAAGCAGGGATCTCATTTTATCTTTCCCCACACACAACTGTCTTCATATGTTGTATGAATAGTGGTCATTACTAATTTGTGAGGCCATTCTGGTCATTTCCCAGTGTGCACGGGTCCATTTTTCTTATTTATTTAGAGGGGCATTTTATATATTCTATCTTTGCTGTTGATATATGTTGCAAATGTCTTGTCACTTTGAACTACTGATGAACATTGAGATTATCAAGCTCACATATTTATTTTATCTGTCTTGTCTGGGAATCTCTTGCCCTAAGAATATATTTCCCCACACCATGCCTGAAAGCTTCAAACTTCTGCCTGTAAACCTGCCTGAACTGACTTGCTTTGGTTAACAGGGTGTGAAGAGATACAATGTGTGGTCCACACTCAACAACTGTATGGTTTATCCTTAGATTCCTTACTGCGCCATGAGAAGTACTTGCCCCAGGTGGCCGCTGCTCCTTCAGTGTAGCTCAGAATATGAGAGATGCTGGGCGTGGTGGTGTATACCTTTAATCCCAGCACTAGGGAGGCCAAGACAGGTAGATCTTTGAGAGTTTGAGGCTGGCCTGTTCTAGATAGTGGGCTCCAGGACAGCCAGGACTACCTAGAGAGACCATATCTTAAAAAAAAAAATTAATATGAGAGACACATAAAGTGGACCTGGATCTAACTTGAAATATGTCATTTGACTTTGTTGAGATTTGGGAGATACTTGTTACATAGCGTCATGACAGTAACATGGCTGGCTAACACAAGATCTGGTTTCTTTTTATGTTTTCATAAGGACAGTCAGTTGTTGAAGTATTCTTCCCACATTGACTGCCTACTTTGACTCTGCCGCTCTGTCGCACATTTCCTGTTTATATGGGAGTCTGTTTCTGGACTCACTTTTTCATTCTGTTTCTCTGTTGGAACGTCTAATATCAATGTAAATCAGTGTACATTTCTTTTAATTAAAAAATTTTCAGACCTTTTTTTTTTTTTTTTTTTTCCCCAGACAGGGTTTCTCGGTGTAGCTCTGACTGTCCTGGAACTCACTGTGTAGACCAGGCTGGCCTTGAACTCATAGAAATCTGCCTGCCTGTCTCCTGAGTGCTGGGATTAAAGGCTTGTTCCACCACTGCCCAGCTAAATTTTTTTCAGATTTTAAAATTTTATATGTATGAGTGTTTTGCCTGAATTTATGTATGTGTGTAA
Source organism: Peromyscus nudipes (assembly GCA_902168325.1). Classification (NCBI taxonomy): domain Eukaryota; kingdom Metazoa; phylum Chordata; class Mammalia; order Rodentia; family Cricetidae; genus Peromyscus; species Peromyscus nudipes. The sequence continues at coordinate 21,004 of CABHPH010145241.1, read as the reverse complement.
TGTGTGTGTCAGGTGCCCATGGAGGAGAGAAAAGGGTTTCAGAGCCCTGGAACTGGAGTTATAGATGGTTGTGAGCTGCCTTGTAGGTGCTGGGAACTGAACCCAGGTTCTCTGCACAAGCAGCCAGTGCTCTTAGCCCCTGAGCCATCTCTCCAGCCTCCAGTGAAGGGTTGTAATACTCAGTCCATAAGAAACATCCCTGAAGCTGAATCTTTAGGATATCATTATTATTTTGCATTTTCCTATATAAACTTTATAACCAACATTGTTATAAGACTAAAGAACCCTGGTGATTTCTCTGATAATTCCATTGAAACCGTGTGAGTTGGTGAAAGGTCCCATTTTTGTAATTCTGATTTATAAAAACCATGAATCTCTTATTCCTCAATTTCTATTAATAACTAATTTTCTCCACAAAGACCTTTCATCTCTTTGTTAGCCTTATTGTTGGCTATTTATTTATTTTGTTGTTATGAGAAATAGTGTCTTTTACAACCCTATTGTCTGTTTTCTTTCTTTTCCCTTTCTGAGTCAGGATCTTGACAGGTGGCCTAGACTGGCTTTGTGTTTGGGCTCCTCTTGCCTTAGGTAGTATATGCCTGCTGCCGTACTCAGCTCTAATCACATTCTCTTCATGTTGTAAATGTGTCCCTGGGGTTTTGTTGTTGTTGTTTGTTTGTTTTTTTTGAGACAGAGCTTCTCTGTGTAGCCCTGGCTGTCCTGGATCTCACTCTGTAAACCATGCTGGCCGTGAACACAGAGATCCATCTGCCTCTGCTTCCCAAGTGCTGGGATTAAAGGTGTGTGTGCCTCACCATGCCTTGCAGGATTATTATTATTTTTTTTAATTATAAATATATTTGTTTCTTCATTTCCAACACTTACCTGTTTATTTATTCTTTGCTCTACTAGCTTGGAATTTCAGTATGTAACATTGTAAGAACATGTTGGTGTCAAAGCACCCTTGTTTGTTATCAGTATTGGGGAGATCTTAAAAATTAACGTCACATTTAATGGTGAAAATGTGAAAACACTGATTTAACAGTGCTGTTCACGTCCCACCACGATGTGGTAGGGGGGAGGAGGCCTAAACTGCTGGGAAGCTGGGCAAGCTGCATAGCCCTCCATCAAGCATCGGACAAGAGGCCATGCGAGCCTTTGATCCAGAGGAAAGGGGGAGTCGACGAAGGAGTGCCAGGGAGGAGATGGAGAATGGTCCAAAGATGGAGATGGGGTAGGTTAGGTGATGGGGAACCTCATGTTTTAAACTGTCACGCTGGGCGTGTGTTCTGGGACGCACCTTGGGAATTAAGAAGGAAATTTTGGCTGAACCCCAGGAAATGCCCTCTAACCACCACAGCTGAAGAGACTGAAGAGGCCTGCCTCGTTTTGCTCCCTTGGCTGATGAAGGAACCGAATGAGCATGCAGGTTGGTGCTGGTTAGCTGAGCTCACTGTTAGCCGGGGACCCATTCATACTTAATTTTTTTATGACATGATGTTTATAGCTTGGCCTCCGGAACCAAACTCATCATCATATTGTGAGCAGTTTCTGTCAGTTTTGCACACCCTGCATTTATAGTTGAACACCTAACCCTCAGAACCTCATAATGGGACTATGTTTAGCAATAAGGCCTTTAAAGAGATGATGAAGGAAAAATGGCCCCACTGGGAGGGGAGGACTCCAGTCCAGTGTGACTGGTGTCTTTGTAAGGAGAGGTTTTGATACAGGCACATGGAGAGGAGCCATGGGAACATACAGGGAGAAGATGACCATTGTCAAACCAAGGAGAGCAGCCATCTGGCACCACCCTACTGATACTCGGGTCTACTCTTCGGCCCAACTCTGTAGACAGACAGTAGGGGTGTGTGTGTGTGTGTGTATGTGTGTTGGTGAGGAGGTACGTGAAAGCTGGGTTTAGGATAACTAGTCCTAGCTCCTTGACCTGGTGTTCAGAGGCTTGTAATCTGTTTACTGGCTCCATAGCTCTGATTCTTCACAAGCAAAAACAATGACAAACACTATGCTTTTCCCCACTGCTGCCTGAATCCGAACTGCTTTGGTGACATTTCAGCATGAAACATTTTCCCATTGTGTGTCTCAGCCTTTTACCCAGGCCTCTGCTGTCTGAGGAGACGGTCCTGCTCCTGTGGATGGTAAATTCCCAGCAGCGGCTGGCCTGGTGTCCCACTTCACACAAGTGTTTGCCGTGGGTCACCTCCGGGAGCAGACACTGAGGTGAGCGTTCTTGTGCAAGCTGAGGTAAGATTCTGTTAACACTGAAGAGTGTGCTCACTGCTATACTGATGGTCCACATCAGCTTTAGGGTCCAGCATGTCTGCCCCTAGCCGTTAGTTGAAGGTAAACGGCTGTACTTCATTCATAGTGAAAGAAAGTTCTCTTGGTGCAGTTCAGAGTCTGTCACTGATGCTGTGAGCTCCTGGATGGTGACAGGCCCGGGGTGTTATGGTTTGGATGTGGTGTATCCTCCTGGTGACAGGCCCTGGGTGTTATGGTTTGGATGTGGTGTGTCCTGCTGGTGAGAAGCCGTGGGGTGTTATGGTTTGGATGTGGTGTGTCTTCCTGGTGACAGGCCCTCGGTGTTATTGTTTGGATATGTTATGTCCTCCTTGTGAGAGGCCCTGGGTGTTTTGGTTTGGATGTGGTATATCCTCCTGGTGAGAGGCCCTGGGTGTTATGGTTTGGATGTGGTGTATCCTCCTGGAGACAGGCCCCTGGGGTGTTATAGTTTGAATGTGGTGTGTCCACAGGATCAGGTATTGAAGGCTTGGTCCCCACTCGATGGTGCTAGAAACTTCGCTAGTTATTTTATCCTTGACCCCACCTAGCTGGAGGAAGTAGGTCACTGGGGAATGATTGTTTGTGGGTATTTTATCCTTGACTCTTGCCTGTCTCTCTGTTCCCTGTCCACCATGAGATTAAATGGCTTTTACACCTGATCCGTCAACCGTGTTGTGTGTCTTACCGTGGGGCCAAGGACTATGGGCAGAAACCATAAGCCAGAGTAACCCTTCTTCTCTTTAGGCTGTTTGTGTCAGGTCTTCTGTTACAGCTACAAGAAGCGTTAACTCACCAGTACATGACTGTAATCCCAACACTTGGGAGGCTGAGGCAGGAGGATAGCAAATTTGAGGTCAGCCTGGGCTACATATCAAGATTCTGTGTCAATAAAATTAAGTCAAACCAAACCACTCCCTCCAAAGCTAACAATCACACAGGGTTATGGTCATGGTAGTTAGAGGGACCGGCTTGCCTCCCTCACCACTCACTGCCTTTGGATTCAGGGCTCGCTTGAGAAACCATTGCAGACACCATGTGAATCCAGCTCCTCCTTTACTCTGAGAGTCTGTCTTACTTTGCTGTCATGGATGTTTGCCTTCTTTACCTGCAAGGGTACATTAGTGGGGACTAGGGGGAAGCTGCTGTCCTGGCGTCCTTTCTTGTTGCTGTGACACTGTACCCTGAGAGAGGCAGCTTGGGAAGGAGAGTTCATTTCAGCTCACAGTTCCAGAGTATGACTCTCCACGGTGGGGAAGCAAAGGCAGCAGGGATTTGAAGCAGCTAGCCGTATCCACAGTCAAGAGGGGAGAGGAGAAAGAAGGCACACATACATAGTCTTAGCTGTCTTTCCACAGTCCTAAGCAGCCCAGGACCCAAACCCAGGGAATGGTGTCACCCACTTTTAGGCTGGGTCTCTCACGACAGCTAAGGTAGACAAAACCCCCACAGGCTAACCTGATGTAGCCAGCCCCTCATTAAGACTCTTCCCCAGTGTTTGTAGATTGTGTCAAGTTAATGATTAAAAGTAGCCATCATTGTTGCATAGAATTATGATCATGGTGGTAACACTGGGTTTTCCATTTCACTGGAATGTTCCAGACCACTGATGAGCCCATGGTTTGTGTCTTGTTATGAGAAGTCAAGCAGTTTGAGACATTAAGCGCTTGGCAGACACGAATTTGGCTCCTGGTTGAAAATGTTTATCCCCCTTATCCTGCCATTTGACAATGAGAAAGAGAACCTGAAGATTTTCAGATGGGAGAGAATACTGTGCCTCATTCGCTTTGAAAATGCAAGTCATTTAAGAGATTTAAACTTAAAAGTTTCTGTCCCCTGCTATGGGATCTAGGAGGAAAAGCCTTAGGGTCACGGTGTTCACTCCATCTCTGTCTGAAGCAGTGATGATTAAAATGAAGGAAATGGATAATTCTCAAAGAAGAAACACTTGATTGTTTTCAAAAGAACAGTTTTTAAAGCATAGTTTAAAATTCAGTTCACTTTTGGGGATATTTTTAGCCTCTTGAGAATGTTCCAGATTGTTGACTCAGTAAGCCCAGGCTCTTAAAAATGCGTGTTTTTAAACTCCACAATGCAACATTGTCTCAGCTTCTTGCCATTTGAGACGGACTGTGTATTCTGAAGTCTGCCTTGGTTGCCTAGGGACTGTTCACAGCCTTTCCGAGCCCCAGACACGCCCTCCTCCCCAAATGTGATGAGAGAGCATGTTCCCAGCATAGTACAGAGAAAAGGGGGCCCAGGAGTGGCATGTGAAGAACAGAAAGCTACTGTGCTTCTGGCTCAGGGCCGAAAGGGCTTTTCATCTAATGAAATTTAGCATCCTATCTTCAGAGAGAAAGAAATAAAGGCCCCAGGAGGAGAGGCACGTGTCCACGAGGTCCCACTGATCTCATTTGCTCCCTCTCCTTCAGCCTTCCAGCAGCGAGGGTGCGTGGAGCGGCTGGAGCATTTCCCTTCTGATTTGATGCAGTCCTTACTTGGGTATCTTTCTGTGGTCCACTTAGGTTTGTTCACAAGCAGTCAGCCCGCCGACGCACAGTGGCTGGAAGCAGGAGGGATAACTCAGTGTTCCCTAGTCTGAGCTACGTAACAAATAAAAATGTACTCATTGCCTTCTCCAGGCTGTTTACAATTTACACGACTCTATAGACATGGAAGTATAAATGGTTTGAGTTCCTGATGATGCAAAAGCCAACCCACATAACCATTCTGCTGTTCGTGTTCAGCATGGTATTTGTGCTGGCTGGTCTTATGTCAACTTGACGCACAAACTAGAGTTATCCAAAAGAAGGGAGTCTCAACTGAGAAAATGCCCCCATAAGAAAGATCCGGCTTAAGGACACATTTTCTTTTTTGGTTTTCTAAGACAGAGTTTTTCTGTGTAGCTTTGGAGTCTGTCCTGGAGCTCACTTTGTAGATCAGGCTAGCCTCGAATTCACAGAGATCCGCCTGCCTCTGCCTCTTGAGTGCTGGGATTCAAGGCATGCGCCACTACTGCCTGGCAGGACATATTTAATAATATCATACTAGACACTGGAAGCTTCTATCATTTTCCCAGAGAGTTTTATTATGCAGTTTAAAATGGGAAACAAAGAGTGTAACAACGGTGTATTTGCCACCAGAGCAAGTGCATTAATATAAACAGGGCCATTCTGATCTGGGGAAGGAGAGAATTGGCAACAATTTTCTGATGAGAGCAGAGAGATGGGGACCATTTTTTAAAAGCCCTCTGCAGCCTGGCTTATTTACTGTGTGGACACTTACACTGCAGAACTATGGGAGCATATCTGGCTGCTTTGCATGCCGTTCATGTGCTCCAGGACCTCAAAGAGTTTGTTTGGGTTTCTGGAAACTAGAAACTTAATGAGTTAGATCCTCAACATTTCCAAAGCTAGAACAACAGCACAAAGTTCGTGTCTTTAGCTCCAGGACACTGTCTTCCAAGACCACACAGTGAAACGGATGACAGGCCCTGGCAGGTCTGTTCTGTCGCTGCCCACAGTTCTCTGCCCCAGTGGCTTTCTAAGCCCTTGGACATTTGCTCTTCTATTTTGCCATCACAGAAAGGTCTTCAGTGTGTCCCAGGAGCCTTTGATTGGTTTTCTATCATCCTGTTTCTTTGGTTACGAGATGCAGAAAGCTGCAGGTCTAAGGTCCCATGAGCGGTAAGTGTGGCCTCTCCCATCCTTTGAAAAGGAAAACATCCAGTGATTCTGTAGTTTCGTTTTTAGGGAAGATACATAAATCTGTAAAAAAACAACAACAAAAAACCCCTGAATTAACGGAATTTTCCCATGGGCCTGCCCTGAGAAAATCTTTTCCAGGGTCCTGGGGAAGACGCTATGTCCCATGTGGGGTTATCTGAGGGAAAAGAACGTATGCACACCATGCTTTTTTTGTCTGTTTACTTTATTTCTCAAAGACAAAATCCTATCTATACAGCTTCAGTTCCATCCACGTTCAGCTCCTCTGTACCTACTAGCCCTGTCATAGTCCTAACTAAGCTCCTATGCTTTCAATCTCCGTCTTCAGTTCCTTCGTCCTCCATCTTTCCTCCCTCTTCTCCTCTCCTGACCTGATTCACCTACAATCTACAAGAAACTTTTCCTTGCTCCTCACTCCTCGGCCTGAGCCACACTCTACAAGAGATCTGCCTTGTTCCTCCTCCTCCGGCCGTGTGACTCTGCCTGGGTCAGGAGTTCTGCCCCAGTCTTTACTGCACCTGGTTGTGCAAAAAGCCCCATTGTCCTGAGTCAGTTGCTCTGCAACGCTGCTAGGCCTGAAGGAAGGGAATGGTCTGAGCTTCATTTGCACAGGAAACAAAGCTGTGCATCTACAGTCCACCTGTCTCCTAGGCTCTGTAGGGGTGTTACCTAGTAGATCAGCAGTAGGTCTGAGAAGCTTATTCTGTTTGCCATGTGGCCTAGTAGTATATGAGCACACAAGAATGTCATAGCAGAAGACAGCTGATATATATATTAGAGCTAGATAACACAAAATACTCCATGATAATGGCTTCCCTCTAGAAAAATTGACTTTTCTAGGTATAGCTTTAATATACAGTTGAATCTCTGTAATATATTCTTGTGGTCCACTGCTCCGAATGTTGCTCAAAGTTGGTGAATGGAAGTGAGCATTGTCTCATCATTTCATTTGGGAACTCTCAGAGAAGGCACTCAACTTTTGGTGGCACACAGGCCATTTGGAGTTGGAATGGTAACTTTCTAGCTTCAGACTTCTTTCCCCAAATCCTAAGGAAGTAGAGGGCAGCACATCTGACCTCACCTTAGACTCCTGCCCTGGTCTTTGGTCCCTGGCCTTATCATCACCCTCTCTACCTCCTTTTCTGGACCTCTGCACTAGAATCTTTCCTAAAGCAAGGTGCATAGGAAGGCCAAGAGAGCGCCACATGTCACTCATTCGGAAGAGCATTTTTTGCCTTTTAAGCTGCCTGTGGTAGCACAGGCCTATATTCTCAGCACTCGGGAAGCTGAGGCAGTAGGATTGTGAGTTAAAGACACTGAGCTAGCTACATAGTGAGACCTTGTCTCAAAATGAAGTAAACAATGTAAAAATTAATATAATAATAAAACAATTTCAACATCTCTGAACTGAGGAATGTCTTACTGTCTTGTATATTGACAAGTTTACTAGTTATTTACAAGTGTACTAGTGATTTTTAGTGAAAACACCATGACCAAAAGTGATCTGTGGAAGACTTTATTTTGGCTTTTAGTGAGAGACAGACAGGTAGATAGATAGATAGATAGATAGATAGAGACAGAGAGACAGAGAGACAGAGAGAGAGAGAGATCCCATAATGGTGAGGAAGGCATGACAGCTAGTGGTCAGAGCAGGAAGCCAAGAGCTCCCTCCCAACAACACAAAGGAAGCAGAGAGGGTGCACCAGAAGTGGGACGGGGCTATAAACCCTCCAAGCCCACCTCTAGCAGTGCACTTCCTCCAGGAAGGCCGCACCTGCGAAAGGTCCTGTGACCTCTTCAAACAGTACCACCAACTGGGGGCCAAGTATTTAAATACCTGAGTCTGGGGGGTGGGCATTTCTCATTCAATCCGTGACCATTCAAACAAGCTCTTTGCTCTCCCGCAGGCATAAAAGCAGAGGTGTATTCTACATCCATGTCAGCTGAGTTTCATTGAAACATGGCTGTCTTTCCTCTCCAGGAGCTTCAGTTTTCACGGTGAGAACTGGAGAGAGAGGCTGCAGGCCAGCCACCCTGCTACACAGAGCAGTGATAGCTAAGGGAGTATTGCAGTTTGGATAGGAAATGTCCAACCAATGGCTCACCCATTGGTGGATTCCAGCTAGTGGTGCTCTTTGGGGGAACTTATGGAGACTTTGGGAGGTGGGTGTCCAGCTGAAGAAAGTAGGTGACTGGGTAGGGTCACTAGGGGCCAAATATTTTCAGTCTCCAAAGTTGTGAGACAAATAAACCTTTTTTTCTTTTAAGTATCCAGCCTCAGTCATTTTTGTTATAGTAACAAGAGTGGCCCAACCCATTCATCATGTTGACTTAAAGTATCAGTTTTCCTCCTTTGCTCCCCTCTAAATGCCAGTGGAAACAATTTCCATATTTTGGTCCCTCAAGAGACCACGGAAAGTGAAGGAGATGGGAGGAAAAGCCCTTCATAAAGCACAGCAAACCACTGTGCCTTATTGAAAGGAACCACTGCCCTCCATTTTAAAGAGATTTAAAAGGTGATTTATTTCACCTTAAATACATTTTCTGGGGGCTGGAGAGATGGTTCTGTGGTTATGAGCACTCGTTCTTGCATTGGACCCAGGCTCAGTTGCCAGCACCTGCTAGGGCAGCTCACATCTATCTATAATGCCAGTTCTGGGGATCTGATGCTCTCTTATGTCCACTGTGGGTAGGGCATGCACATGGTGCACACACAGACAAGCAGGTGCACACACATACAAGTCAACAAAACAAAACAAAACAAAAGAATGCATTTTCTGGGACTGGGTCTCTAGCTCAGAGGTAGAGTTCTTGCTCAGTATTACAAGGCCCTGGATTCTATTTCTAGCATCCATCCTGTCAAAAGAGAATGCATTTTCCCCCTCCCTATATTGGTGCTTTCTAAAACGACCTAACTTCCTCACCCTCAACTCTTCAACATGAACCCCACTCGAAACCTTACCCTGTGCCCTTCAACAAGCTCCTCAAGTTTCATTTCTTATTCAAGTGAATCTTAGCTCAGAAAGCAAAGTTCCAGGGCTTCTCCCTCCACTTACACCTTCGATCTTTACTGCTGCTCCTGTGTCCCCTACCCCGGGGAGCTGACAAAGACTAAGGTGTCAGGAGACAGAAAGTGTCAGGGCACAGAATCTTACGTGCTAAAATCTTCCTTCCTGTAGGCGCCTGCACAAGAAGCCCTGGGCTGGAAGAGTGCCTGCTCCCGGGCCGGCTGGCATACTCAACCAGTCCTGCTTTGATGGAGCTTGGACTGTGTTTGGGCTGCACACAGCTGTCAGACCTGGTTTTTCGTGCTCCTCAGGCGGCTCCAGGTTGGGCCTCCTCCCTTGGCACTGGGACTCCATTCCTGACTGCCTCATGACCTCCCCAACCCTGCACTTCCCCACCGCCAACAGATTTGACTCCATTTCCAAGACCTGGCATAACCCACCGTCTTCACAGCCTCCACACCGCCCTGGAAATACCGCAGTGGGTAGCTTTCATCTCCACGTCCCTTCCTTTTGAGTTCTTCTACTGACGAGGTGTCGCCAGGCCGGACCCTTAAAAGTTAATTTGCCGAGTCCCGAGTTTCCTTTAGCGAACACAAGCTGGGATGCCAAAATCTCTGCCCTTCAAAGAATGTGATGTTAAAAACCGCCCAGCTGGGTCCCAGACTGTAATTAAAAAGAAAAAAAGGGGGAGGGGAGAAAAAGAAAAGACAGCAAAGCGAGGCCGTGAATGAACCCAAGAGGGCTCTCCAGACGCTCCGTAATTCTTCAGTCCCGTGCAAGGACTGAAGCGTTCTGATTGACACACCATTTTTTTTTTCTCCCAGATAACGAGAATTTTTCCAACAGAGCCTATTACTGATAGGAAATCAGTCCTGCCCCACCTTAGCCGCCTCCTCCCCGTCTTTAGGCTTCTGGAAGCTGCCGGCAGATGGCGCCAGCCTGCATGTTTTTTTTTTCTTCTTTCCTTGTGGCCTTGGGAGCCAGAAAGGGAGGTGGGAGGGAGAGGTCCGAAGTCAGAAGAACGCTGAGCCCAGGCCAAGATTTCTTCTGGCATCTGGAATGCATTAAAAACAGCCCACAGAGCTGAATATAATTCTCCTTCGAAGAGAGTGGGGTGGGGAGAGAGAGGAAGACAGGAAAACGGGGCGGGGGGGGGGGGCGGGCGGGGGACGGGACGTGCAGAGGTGCCCATGGGTCATACTGAAAAAGATATGCCTCCTCTCTCCTCTCACTTGACCATGCCAGCTTCCAGCATTTTAGTTCTGGGTGGACAGGGCGACGGGGTTGGGAGGAGGAAGGAAGCAACAAGCAGAGGATTCTAACTCAGAAGGGCAGGATGGGATTCCCAGTGTTCTCCCGCTAGCTCTTCCTCACTGGCAAAGAGGTATCTCCTGGGGGGGGGGAGGCACCTCCTCTGCACACAGCCCTATCAGCTTACGGGCCTGACGTGCCCATCGTTATCAGGCGGTGACTCATTGGTAAGGCCGAGCAGGTTGGATTCCGGGGATAGCTAGGCCTTCGCCGTCACTTACTCATTCCTCCAACTTCCAGTTCAATTTCATGTTTCATTTTCTTCTGGGCCTTGATGAAAAGTGTTTTTAATGGTTGCGCAGTTCCATCACGTCGTGTGTGCAGGCGCTGTATGACCAGCAAGTAACGGACAGCGGGGCCAGCTCTGAGTGAGGACAGAGATTCTGGAGGGCAAGTCATCTGGGAGTGAGGCAGTTGAACCTCAACGGTGATCAGTCTCAGATTTGGGGGCCGGTTCTTCTTCTTATCAAAGGACACCCATTCGGCTAGGCTGGGAGAGAGCTGGGCTGATTTGTGCAGCTCTGTCCAGGGCCATGCTGCACTTCTCCACCTAACTCACATCATTTCTACCTCAATTCTACCGCTGCTGGCTGCAAACCGTGGATGACCACCCGGTTTTCTGTTGCTCCTGATGGCGATCTTAACAGAAAGGTGCAAAAGAGAGGGTGCAGAGCTCTGGGACAGAACTGCCAGGCCAGGCTGCCTGTGGGTGTGGTTTGTCTCTCACAGATGCAGGTGTTGAGGATTTGATGCCCTGTATGCAGTAATGGGGGGTGGTGTGGAAACTTTAGGTGTGGCCTAGTGAGAGGGCCACCAGTGGGTGGTTTGTCCACCAGCATGAAGGCATCCACCATGAAGTCTACACTAGATGCTGACGCCCTGCCCTCAGACCTTTGGAACTTTCAACTAAAATCTTTTTCCTTAAGAAAGTATGCAGTCATGAGTGTTTTGTTTTAGCTACGGACAGTTAACCAGTACAACCACCCTGTCAGGCTACCTAATTCCCATGATTATGCTGAGCTTAATCAAGGAGACGGTGCCATGATACGGCATGTGGGAGGCCATGGCGGGTTTTGGACCAAGGTGCCCCCTGCGGGTGAGACAGGCCATGCATGTGGGGTGCAGCAGTGGATGACGGTACATCGTCCACGTGGCATGTTTATTTGGGGGTTTGGGGAGAGGGGGAGAGAGAATGGAAGGAAGGAGAGAGAGAGAGAGAGGAGAGAGAGAGAGAGAGAGAGAGAGAGAGAGAGAGAGAGAGAGAGAGAGAGAGAGAGAGAGAGAGAGCTGGCGTTGTGGGACAAGGGGGGGGCAGAGATGGGGGAGGGGAGGGGTATTTCCCTCTTAAGGGGGTTTTAACGTAAGATGACGTCAGGACGCTGGGCGGGTCTCCAAGGAGTGGGTCAGAATTCGGGCCACCATGAATTGTGCCTTCACCTACAACAGCTACCAACCGGCCCTTAGAATTCTCCACACCGCTGAGTGACACAGCTGAGCTCCAGCCTGACCTTGGAGCCCACCACCACTTTCCTGCCCTTATCATCCTGCCACCACCCTGCTGGCTTTTCCAGCTCCATCCTCACCGTCAGCCCCCTCAGGCCATCTCACCCTCCTGAGTGAGCCTCACCTCCGGTCTCCTCTTGGTCTCTGTCTGACAGGGGTTCCTTTCATGTTCCCTCTGGGGTCAACACCAAGTGGTGGCTGACATCGCAGACTGGAGCCAGTGCGATGGTCAGATCCTGCCCTCTGCTGTGTGGTTTGAGCCCGTTGTGGAGCTACGATGGCTTCAGTTTCTTCATAGGAAAAACGGGATAACAATAGCAGCTAGGCATTGGACTGAGGCTGAGTTGACACACGCTGTTTACGCGGGGCAAGCAACTGATAACGGTAGCTGTTGTTAATAGCTTCCCTTCTCTCCAATCTGGTTGTTTTCAGGAAGGAATGTGGGTGGCTATGTTAGTCTGTGTCTGGCCCTCTAGACTAATAGTTTCCAAATAGGGAGGTATGCACCCCATAAGGTACCCAGGCACTTTTTATGGGGGAGCAGGGGACTTGATTTTCTGTGCAGGGTTTCCTGTATATTGACCAAAGTCCATGGCCATTTCCTCTTGGAGACAAACTACACTACATTTCCCAGCCTCCCTTGCAGGACTGCATTCTGTGTGATGTCATTAGGGCCTCTGTGATGTCAGAGTGTTGTGCCCTCTACGTCGTTGGCTCTTAAGTTCCCAAGTATGGTCCAGTCCTCAAGGCTGGCTCCTTCACTGGTGATGCCGAGCTGGACTCCGGCAAGTCACCATCTTTCTTTTGGTTGGAGAGGATTCCAAAGTTCTGAGAGAGGGAAGCACCTGAGACAGAAGGATCCTCCATTTTCCGATGAATGAGAGAAACAACTCCAACCTAAGGAAGACATAAACTTTATCCCATTAAGCCCATAAAATTTATGATTATTCTATACCAAGTCGACTTGTGTTAAAATTTATTTTGCAACATTATCTGTTTTTTCTTATGCTATACATGTTTCAATAGAGAAGAGAGATACAACAGTTCACATTTACAATTTAATGCCCAACATTTTTGTTTGTTTGTTTGTTTGTCTTTTTGAGACAAGGTTTCTCTGTGTAGTTTTGAAGCCTATCCTGGATCTCGCTTTGTAGACCAGGCTGCCCTTGAATTCACAGAGATCTGCCTGGCTCTGCTTCCCGGGTGCTGGGATTAAAGGCATGCACCACCACCGCCTGGCATAATGCCCAACATTTTAATAACACATGAACGGAACACTTGGGATTGTCTCTCCATTGTATTTGTGTGACTTAAATTCTCACTCAGGCCAGTACCCAACAAGATCGGAGGCCCTTGGCCACATCTCACTTTCAGAAACACCCTGCTGTTTCTTAACTTTTAGCTGTGGCCTGCTGTCACCTGGAGAAAGTACAGGGAAAATGAACAAGAAAGCAAGCAAGTAAAACATTTTGTAAAGGAAAGTAACTGGGTTGGAGGAATAACTTAGAATGGTCTCTGGAAAGTAGAGTAACCATGTTTGACAACAATTAACTGGCTATTTCAAAATAGTAGTTGTCAGAGGGGATTTTGAATGTTCCCCACTCAAAGAAATGATAGCTCTTTAAGGAGGTGGCTTCTGTCAATTGCCCCATCTAATCATTGCAGTATCACGGTATCACACTAGATTCCATTAAAATTTTTTTTATTTTAACTTTATTTTATATGCATTGGTGTGAAGGTGTCAGATCCTGGAGATCTGAACTTACAGACAGTTGTGAGCTGCCATGTGGGTGCTGGGAATTGAACCTGGGTCCTCTGGAAGAACAGCCAGTGCTCTTAACCATTGAGCCATCTCTCCAGCCCCGATCCCATTAAAATTTAACATGTGCCAATAAAAATATAAAAAGACAATGTTGGCAATGAAGGAAAGCAGACTAGCATCAGAACACTGGAGTTTTATCTCCAAATCTGACGAACTTGGTAACCACGGGCATCCAAGTCCTTATCTCCAGAATAACATTTGATGGACTCCGTAGCCTGCTGGTTCAAGTGGGTGTGAGCTTCGTTTGGGACTCAACCTTAAAGAATGGCTTTAAAGCAACCAAGGTCAAGTCCTTGCTCCGTCCCACCTGTGGCTGCCGCTGCTCCCTCAGAAGCATTTCTTAGCTGCTCTCTGGGAATTTCCATCTGCAAGGAAAATTTAAGATTGGACCTGTCTGAGACCTTTCTTCTTCTAATGAGAGGACTCCACGGGTCCTCTGAACTCTAACTTCTTGTAGCTTATCTCCTCTTCCCAGTTCCTGCCCCCACACTACTTCCTCTAAAGAAAATTCTTGTGTTTCTAAAGACCCCAACGCCCAAGCTGCCTGTTCCAAGGCAATGTTCTGAATTACAGATGTTTGTTCTCAAGGGCCTCCAAATGTCTCTGAGGCCAGTGTGCTCCTGGCACAGCCGTGGAGCATGTGTTCATATGCTAGTTAGGACCAAAGCCAAAGCAAGAGCGGCTGGCCTCAGGGTTGGGATTTTAATGGTGTGATGTTAGAGCCTCCAGGGTGAGCATTTCCTCTTCTGAGTTTTGACCAATCTTCAGATTAAAAAAAACCCATCTTTCCATGAGACTTAAGAGTCCCGTGTAGATTGGTGTGTACAATGGGAGTTTCATTTTCAAAGCTTGTGTTTGGCGTAACACAAAGAGAGCTGTGCTTGTCATGATCATGTCCTTGTTAACATCTTTGCTCCAGTTTCAGGGTCACCTGCTAGGAGAACACTTAACCTTGCCAAGTAAGTTTACTTAGCCATTTCAATCAAGTCTGATTTTTTTTATTTGCTTAAATTTAAGTCTAGAACATCTTCCGTGTCTGTCCTTGCAGGGGACATATCTGGGTTCAGGCACACATCATCCAACACCGAGGCAGGGATGGTTGGAGTAGTTATGTCACCGTGACAAATTACCCAACAAGGACAACTTCAGGGAGAAAGAGGAACTCCTCCGGGCCCATGATCTCAGAGAGTTTGGTCTCTCCTAGATGGGATGGCATGGTGGAAGGCTCCTTTGGTGGTGGCAGTGGTTCAAGGCAGAGAATGCCAGAAGCAAAGGCTGGACTGTAACCATCCAAGGCCTACCCTGTTATCCTACTTCAGCCTGTCAGGCCTCACTTCCTAAGGGTTCAAAATAGTGCCACCTGCTGAGGTCAGGCATTGAAATCATGGGCTTATTGGGGGACATTTCAGATTCAAACCACAATAAGTGGGGTGAGTGGAAGGAAGTGAGAGGCATCAGCTGTGGGGATGTTGTAGGTCAAGGCTGGTCTGCTGTCATGCCTTTTGTCCTGTCTGCCAGGGTCTCCTGGCAGTCAGACCTTGTAGCTGGAGAGTTTTCTCTCTGGGTCCCGCCAAGCCCCAGCAGTCCAACAGCCCACTTATAAAATAAACACACAGATACTTATATTATTTAAACCGTTTGGCCTAATGGCTCAGGCTTCTAGCTATCTGGTTCTTACATCTTAAATTAATCCATTTCTATAAATCTATAACTTGCCATGTGGCTCGTGGCTTACCGGCATCTTCACATGCTGCTTGTCATGGCGGCGACTGGCAGTGTCTCCCTCTGCCTTCCTGTTCTCTCAATTCTCCTCTCTGTTAGTCCCACCTATACTTCCTGTCTGGCTACTGGCCAATCAGTGTTTTATTTATTGACCAATCAGAGCAACACATTTGACATACAGACCATCCGACAGCAAGACCTCATATCTCATGGCTGACCATTGTTTCTACTCTTCTCTATGCTGCACTGGGGAATGAGCATGCAGCAGTTCCTAACCCCTGGGAGATGTTCAGGACTCTATGAGATCTCTTGAAATGCAGTTACCTAGGCTCCATGTTCCCGAAGCTATCCACTGTCGTCTTGATGGTCACTTGTCTGTCAGGGGGTGGAAATCTCACTGGGAGGCAGAAACTCTGTTTGGCAGGGAGGGAGAGAGGTGGTAAGAGGGAGGGAGAGGGAAAGAGAAAGAAAGAATGAATCAGTGAATCAGAATAAATTCCAATGAAGTGCATCTTACATTCCCCCAAGTCTTCAAGTAGGTTTGCCCCTGAGGGCCTGTGTCTTTCAGGGTGGACTGGGAGGGTCTTGATGTGGAGTTCTTGTCTTCACAAGAGACACTTGAAGGGCAACTCTTCAGTGGCCACAAGCTGACCGGATTCACAGTGTTCCTGACTTCCTTTAAGAAGGACCCACTTGTTGGCCTGTGCTCTGCTAATAGGAAGGGTGTAGGAGGCCTCTTTACCATGATGTCATGATGCTGAGAGCATCCTAGGCAGGCGACAACCACTGACCCAGCCTCAGCATCTCCTTTACAGCATAGACGTCACAGAAGGCAGAGATAAAATCCCCCAGCCTTTAATTTATCCTCCCTCTTCCCCTCCCCTCTCCTGGCCTCCTCTGCTGCCCCCCCCATCCCTCCCCTGTAGCTGATTCTCATTTGCACAGCAGTGGCTTACATCAGAGTTTGCAAGTCAGCACAGTGGGCATCATGACAACGGGGGCGGGGGTTGCATGATGTCAGCCGCTTCCCTGTTTTCTCTAGCATCAGTAGCTCTGCCCTGATGTCACCCCTTCCCCCCCAGAAGTCACAACCAAAATCATTGCCACACACTGCCAGACATCCCTGTCGGGTAGAACAGACCCTGGCTAAGAACCACACTGGTTTAGACAAATTACAAATGTGAAAAGAGAAAATCAGCAGCAACTGCTTTTACATGCTGTATATGATGGTGCCTAACAGTAGCACATGATTAGAAATTACTGATAAACCATTGGTTTCTATTCTAAGCCTAATACTTGGTTGCCCTCCACGTCAGTTTCATTGAAATAGTGTGAGGGCTGGAGAGACACCTCAGCAGTTAAGAGCATTGGCTGCTCTTCCAGAGGACCCAGATTCAATTCCCAGTACTCACCTGGCCCTTCACAGCCATCTGTAACTCCAGTTCCTGCACTCTAGCGCCGCCTGCTGGCCTCGTCCAACACCAGGCATGCACAGGGTGGAAAACATCCACACACACAGTTAAAAACAAAAGAAATAGCGTCATCTGTTTTGCTTAGATGGTGCTTTTATGTTTTGTTCTCTTCATTACCTTTAGTGAAGAAGCTGTTTTTGTTTTAGTTTTTCCTGGAAAGTATAAAAAGTTAACCGAATTCCCATATGCAATTTAACATTTTTTTTTAAAAACTTATAATCCTCTGGAGTCTGACACGGATTCATATTCTAAGAAAATTCAGTTCCAAGACATATATTGTTGTAATTCCAACCACGCATTTCTTTCTTCTGCTACTGTGAAGAGAAATAATTTGCATATTTGATAGTCACAGACATACAGATTCTCAGCCTTGTTTACACGGTCGATTATTACACATTTCAGTTTTTGTGACGTTGATTGCGTTATTCCAGATGTACTTACCATCACCATTTCCATAGCTGTTTTATTGTACACTGGATTGTTTTCTGAGACTTTGATCCATTTTGCGATGGGGGCTGCAGTGAGTTGGGGACTGTAGTCTGAAGCTGCAGTGAGTGGGGGGCTGCAGTCTGAAGCTGCAGTGAGTTGGGAGCTGCAGTCTGAAGCTGCAGTAAATGGGGGCTGCAGTGTGAGGCTGCAATAAATGGGGGCTGT
>CABHPH010145240.1:29793-40438 GCA_902168325.1 Peromyscus nudipes | reverse complement strand
TTTCATGTGTATGAATATTTTGCTTGCATGTATGTCTGCATTCTACATGTCTAGTGCCCTCTGAGGTCAGAAAGGATGTTGGATCCCTCTAGAACTGGATGGTTGTGGTGATGGGTACTGGGAACCCAGGTCCTCGGCAAGAGCAAGAAGTACTCTTGACTCATGAACCATCTCTTCATATCCTCATCTAAGAAATTTTTTACATGACTCCAGTTATATAGATATACAAAATAGGCATATCGATCAAACATATGCTAATTATAAATTTAATTTAAAATAATTCTTTTGTACACATATAATCTTATTATTTACTGAAGATTAAAGCAAATATTTTATACTAATAAGATGGATATTTTTATTTATTTTGACACAAAGAATTAAATTGTAGTTGAATATTTGATACAGTAGAACATAGTATATCTTGATTGTTTTTCAGAATTGGTCAATATTTCTATTTTATAGTCATCAAGGCTGAATATAACACTGCATGAATTCATAGTACAAAATGGCAAAGGTATGTTTAGATACCTTTCAGAAAATCTCTCCTAATCAATTGATCCAATTTTTTTTTCTAAAACTCAAGTCAGCAATTCAAACAGCAATTTTTTTTTTTGCTTTTTTTTTTTTGAGACAGGGTTTCTCTGTGTAGCTTTGGTGCCTGTCCTAGATCTCACTCTATAGACCAGGCTGGTCTTGAACTCACAGAGATCCGCCTGGCTCTGCCTCCAGAGTGCTGGGACTAAAGCCGTGTGCCACTGCCACCGCCACCCGACTCTCAAACAACAATTTAAAAAAAATTATTTAAAAATATTTTTCATGCAATAAACACACACAGACATACGGGCTTTTCAAGAGAAGAATTCTTTGTGTAGCCCTGGCTGTCTTGGAACTCGCTCTGTAGACCAGGCTGGCCTAGAACTCAGAGATCCATCTGCCTCTGCCTTCTGAGTGTTGGGATCAAAGGCATGCACCACCGCCGCCACCCAGCTCATACAATATATATTGATCACATTCTCCCCCACCCTAACTCCTCCTAGGTCATCCCCACCTCCCTACCCACCCAACTAAATGCCCTCACTCTCTTTCTCTCTTAAAAACAAACAAAGAAACAAACAAAAAAAAGGAAAGAAAGAAAAAGAAAACAACACACAGAAAAAGCATACACACAAAAACATGGAGTCTGTTTCATGTTGGCCGACTACTCCTGGGCGCGGGGCCTGCCCTGGAATATGGTTGATACACTCAACGACACTCCACTGGAGGAAACTGATTCTCCCTTTCTCAACGGGTACCCACTGCGAATAGCTTCTTGGTGAGTGGTGGAACTTCATGTTCACTTTTCATTTTCAGTGCCTGGATTTTCAAACGTTCTATCGTGACGTGATCCAAATGCACGACTTCAATACTTCCATGCTGAGGAAGGATGGTAGGAAAATACCGTCTATGTTTTCTGTTATTAAATCATCGTGTTTCTATAATATGAACAGTAGAAACACTACAACATATAGCACACAGTAGTCTTGAATTTGAGGTGTTCAGACACCATTCCCTGGTGTTGCACAGTGCGAGGGCATGAACAACGCTAAGTGTGCTTGTTACAGGTTCAACACCAAGGCTGTTTCAAGCCATGCCGTGTGATACGGGTGAGGACGGACAGAAACACCTCAGATTAATTTTGCATTTGATTTTTGGAATACGTTTTGCCATTGTGCACCATTCAGAAACCTTTTTGAAACGAATTTTGTTGTAATTGCTACACAAGCCAGTTTACACAACCCACAGCTAGCAACCTGATGAAGAGCGCCGTGGCACAGGCCTGTAATCCCAGCATTCGAGAAGCCAAGGCAGGACGATGGCCAAATCCGAGGCCAACCTGGACCATGGAGTAAGACTCTATTTCAAAAAAACAAAGACAAACAGCATGTCACTCTTCTGATTTTAGCCCTGAGGACATTGTCACAGTAAAGCCTTGGTCCCTTGTCTCAGAGCAAGCTGGTGGCAGACTGGCCTGTCTTCTCTCTCTGGACTTATATAAGTTCTTAAGCTCTCTAGGTTGCCCATGATGCTGATTTGCCCCCTTACTTTAATTCTCTAAAGAGACCCTGCACAGCTGCCAGGCCTCAGAAGTGCTGCTAAATGGACTGAGTGTTTGACAAGGACAGAAGCACATCACGGGGACGGTCTTGAGAGATTCAAGTTAACGGATATTAGCATCCAGGTTCGTAAAATCCTGAAGGACACCTGTTTATTCGTCCATGCTACCAAACCCCACAGGGATGGGGATCCTTAAAGCTTGTGAGAGACCACTTAGGAGAGAAATGCAGTCTCCTCTCAGATGATGGCACACGGCACCACCTTCTGTCTCCTCCAGTCACATAGAGACAAGGCCTCTTAGCAGCCAGTTTCAGATGGAGCAGCTCATGGGGATGCGTGGCCTCTCTGCTCACCGGCAAAACCCTTCAAAACTAATTCTTTCCAGGGCTGGTGAATTAGAGTTAGCCTCAGAGAGATCCATGACAAGGCAAAGAGACGTAGGATGGACAGTGACCTCAGCACTGGCTTTTCCTGCTCACGGGATTTGTGCATGTGTTTCCCGGGGAAGTGTGTGGTGGGAGCTCTGGGCGTCACTTGCTGTCCGTGACTCCTGACTGGTGGAACCAGCCTTTTAGGGAAGGGTTTACAGGGAACATTGCCAGTGTGCTAAGGGGAAATTTTTCATGACTTTGGAATGTTTGCAGAAATGAAAGTATTTAAAATTTGCGTTCCAGGCTGATGTAGACTCTTGGTGATGTAGAAATGACTCATGGAAAGTAAGATATTGTGGCTAACACACATACACACACACACACACACACACACACACACACACACACACACACACACACACACACACACTCTCCACTTTTTTTCTCTTTTCTTTTCTTTTTCAAGGCAGGGTTTCTCTGTGTACCCTTGGATTTCTTAGAACTCACTCTGTAGACCAGGCTGGCCTTGAACTCAGAGATCTGTCTGCCTCTGCCTCCCAAGTGCTGGGATTAAAGGTGTGTGCCACTACCCAGCTCCACTAATCTTTTCTAGGAATCCAACATACACCCCTCTTAGTCTTAGAATAAGATAGATATGAAATCCATTAAGGTTAATGGATTAATATGGGCACAATTTTAATTTATCTTCTATTTTCTAGAATGAGAGGCTTAGCAGAAAAAACATTGTGTTAAAGTTGTGAGAAGAATAGGAAAGTTGGGTAGAATATTTGCTAAAACCCTTTGACATTGTTCAAATAAAAACAAACTGATGTGCTATCTGTCATCTATCTATTTATCTATCTATCTATCATCTATATACTGACTGACTGGCTGACTGGCTGATTGATTGATTGATTGATTGATTGTGTGTACCTGTGTGCCGTGGCACACATGATTTGGTTCTCTCCTTCCACTCTGTGTGTCCTGGGATCCAGCACAGGTTGTCAGGTTTGACAGTAAGCACCCTCATCTGCTGTGCCTATCCTAAATTACTAAGTAGGCTCTCAAAGATCTAGCTGTAATGGGGAATACGTTGTGAATTCTTACTCTTGAAAAGAAGAATGAGTGCTGTATGGCTCAGTGACCTGCTTTAGTTGGTAGAGTGTTTGCTTAACATAATCAAGCCTTAGGTTTCATCCCAGCACCACATAAGCCAGGCTAGATCATGCCTTACAGTTGCCCAGGCTAGACCATGCCTTACAGTTGCCCAGGTTAGATCAGGCCTTACAGTTGCCCAGGCTAGATCAGGCCTTACAGTTGCCCTTGTGTCCCGTATAATACCAACACTCTAGTTGTGGAGACAGAAGTGCAAAGTCACCCTTGGTTACACAGAGAGTTGGGGGCCAGCCTGGGCTCCATGAGACCATCTTTTAAAATGAATGAATATTTTTTAGATTATTCCACACCTGGAAATATTCACATTTATGCTTCTTATTTTTCTCCAGTCATTCTGTGTCAACGAGAACTTTCTAGAGAAACAAAGAGGCTGTACTGAGACAACTTGCAGGGCCATCCAGCTGTGACTCACAAAATCAATTCCTTGGCATTAATCTGAAGCTTTTAGGCTTTTTCATGAAACTTTTTTTTTTAAATAATAGCCTATGACTGTCTCCTTTTATAAATAAACTCAGGGTCTACTAACAAACGGAGCTCTGTGTAATTGTCTGCTCAGGGCCACTCTGTGACTGAAGGGCAGCCTTGATGAGAGTCTGGATTACTCTTCCCAGTTGACCTTGTGTCCAGAATGATCCATTAGCATCCTTTCATTCTCTCATGGCCACAGCAGGGGCGAGAGAGTTGAATTAAAAAAAAAATTGTAAGACTTTTATTTGGGGAAAAAAAATCTCCAAATCTTTTACTTCTGTTTTCTCTTCTAGCCCCCTCACCCTCCAGCAAGGCTGGGCTGTTGGCCGTTTGCTTAGGCTTTGCTTCCTCGATTTGTTTATTATCGTCTGGCGCTTGCCCACCCTCCTTCCTGCACCATAACCCCACTTCACAAGCATTAGAACCTGGGGGTTGGTTTAGGCTTACGCTGCCCCTTTCCTGCTTTTGGGTGCTGGACGGTGGTTAACCATCCCTGGAGGGCTGTGCCCAGGGAAACGGGCAAACGTTGCATATTTCAAGTAACTGAAATGGAATGTCAAGGATGACCATCAAACCTTCTCCACCAACATTGGATTTTCCCAGAGATCCTAGAAAAAGTTCCCTACTGACTTTGGTTTCTGCTAGAGTACATTTTAGAATCTCTTTCTTCTCTTCCTTCCCCATCCTTTATCTTCCTCTCCTTTTTCTCCCTCTTGAGATGGGGTCTTACTTTGTAGCCCCAGTTGGTCTGGAACTCATCATGTAGACCAGATTGGCCCTGAATTCAGAGATCACTCTGTCTCTGTCTTCGAGTGCTTGGATTAAAAGGCATGCACCATTGTGCCTGGATCCTCCTTTTCCTATTCTTCTGTTCTACGCCCCCTCCTCCTCTTCTCTCCTATTTCCTTCTGTTTGTATTTTTTTTTTAAGATGAAGTATGTCTATGTGACTCAGGCTGGCCTGAAAGTTGTGATTCTCCAAACTCTACCTCTCAGGAGCTCCAGTTAGAGGCATAAATCATCCATAGTTCTTAAAGGGTAAAAATCCTTAAAACGATACAATATGGATCTGTTCATGTTTGGGAAAAGATGGTTACAACAACAGAGAGAAAATGATTGCTGAGGAAATAGAAGAGATTTCAAGCGGAAAATGATTTATTTAAAGATGAGTGTGCCAGGCTGGAGAGACGACTCAGCGGTTAAGAGCACTGGCCGCTTTTCCAAAGGTAAAGGTCCTGAGTTCAATTCCCAGCAACTACATGGTGGCTTACAACCATCTATAATGAGATCTGATGGCCTCTTCTGGCCTTCAGGCAAAGCATGCAGGCAGAACACTGTAGACATAATAAATAAATAGATAGATAGATAGATAGATAGATAGATAGATAGATAGATAGATAGATAGATCTTTAAAAAAAAAAAAAACAAGTGTGCCAGGACCTCAGTAGGCAGTTGAGTTTTAAACTTTACAGACATAAATGCCTGTTTTATGGATATTTGATGTCATTTTGTCCCCTTTGTACAGGCCAGGCATTTTGTCTTGGACAAAGGGGTTCAAAACTAGTTAGGATTCTATGGACTTACAATTTATACCGAGTGTATTGTTTTATACCTGATTTTCATTCACTCCTTCCAAATGTTGGTGTTGATCATAGCCCCATGCCTTATCTCAGCACGGACCGACGGGACTAGTGACTGGTCAGGACCTATGTTTCTTTGTCAGATTCTCTTCTCTGGCCCCAAAGCTGCTTGATTGCCCTTTGAGGAAGGCTGCAGGTGCCAAGAATTAACTTGATACTCCCGACCCCCAGAGCTGGAATACTTCAGGCTGTAACTGATGGAGTTGGCACACTAATGTCCACTGGATGGGATTGCTCTGGAGTGTGTGTTCATGCTGACTCCCCAGCAGGACTCAATCCAGCTGCCTGCCCTTTCTTGGGCATCTTCCCGCTTCTGCTCATTTTCCTATCTACTGCGGCATCTTCTTTATCTCCAGAACCAATGTCTGGAGCCTGTTGAGCTGCTTCTCTGAGTTTGCTTTTGAGTTGGAAAGAACATCTAAGGGGTAGTTACTATGGTGGCATGGCCCATCGAAACTTTGAAATTTCTGCTGTAGACATCCCATGAAGTGAATTTCAGCTGAATTTAATTTCCCAACAAACTTTTCTTAAGGCACTTCCTGGTAAAGAATGTCTCCGTTCATTTATTTACCCAAGTGGAAAACAGTTTATCATCTTTCTTAGCAGCCACATCTTTATTCTTAAATATTTATTAATGGAATTAACCCATGCTGCTCCTGAACTAAGCAGAATTACCTGTAGGACCAGACTGGCCTCCTCTCCCTGCACATCACATTTCTTCCTAAGGGAATATAGCGTTTTCGTGGTGTCTGTTGCATGGAAAACCAACATCATTCATGTTTTGTATACTGTAAGCGCTTCTCGGTGAGTCAGAGATGATTGTACCAAGGGCCTTTCCCATGGAACACCAGTGTGCCGATTGGCCAGTGACCTATGAGAGGGTGTGACATGAAGAGATGAAGAAGGCCAATTAATTTTTTTCTTCTTTGGAATTTCACATAGAAAATACTGAGAAGATGGGCCAGTTGTGTGAGTATTAAGACAATAGAATGGATGGGAATTCTTGGAAACCCTTGAA
This sequence comes from Peromyscus nudipes, assembly GCA_902168325.1. Taxonomy (NCBI): domain Eukaryota; kingdom Metazoa; phylum Chordata; class Mammalia; order Rodentia; family Cricetidae; genus Peromyscus; species Peromyscus nudipes. The sequence continues at coordinate 33,672 of CABHPH010145240.1, read as the reverse complement.
CAATGATGGAAAGGAAGGCAAAAAAAAAAAAGAGTGGAAATTTTCTATTACAATTATTTATTTACCTATTTGTTTATTGAGAATGTACATACACAAAGACACACACACACACACACACATATGCACACACACACACCCCACAGTATGTGTCACATACATGCAGGTCAGAGAACTTTGAGAGAATTGGTTCTCTTTTTCACCACATGGAGCTTGGGGACTTAGAGTCCAGCCTTTGTGGCAAGGGCCGTGACCAATGGGACCTTCTTACTGGTTCTGGATAAAAGTTTTAAGTTGGAAGAAGATGCGAATGCGATGTAAGAGACAAAGAAGACCAGCAAACGGAAATGAAGATGGGAAGCAGGTGCGGGAAGCATACGGAAGGCTGGAACCTCTGAAGGAAGCTTCTGGAAGCCTCGCTCCTCTGTGAGCCCTTATTTTGGTGGCCGATGGTTCAGCTTTCTTTACATAAATATCTTTCAACCAAGGAGCAATTTGTGTGTGCACCCTAACAGCAACCCTGCCATTTTCACACTTAGCAGTAGTAACAGAGCCTCGTGGCTTCCCCCTGCCTGGCTCCATCTGATACCGCTGATACCCAATCCATGTAAAAGGCAAATTTGGTCGCATTACTCCACAGCTACAAATGGCTCTCTCATCACCTGAATACAGTTCTACAGCGCTTGTCAAGATCTAATCTGTCTCCAGCCTAGCCTGTCTTCACTGCCCTTCTGGTCAGACGGAGCCTGACACGTCCCTATATTCCCGCCATCTTGCATCCATTCCGTCTTTTCTCTTTGGCTGAAATTTGCACTCCCTTCGCACCATGTGGTCCTGCAGTGGTATTGGTGGCCTGAATAAATCCCAGTATCATTCTAGATCTAGAATTTCATTTGGAGGTTTTCCCGATGCTTCCTAAACAGGGGTGAGATGGTCTAGCCTTGGCTATCCTCAGTGATTACGTTCTTTAAGCTATCTCTTGTTTCTATTGCTCACCTTTGGTCATTATTTCTCAAAATATGCTCTGAAGAAAATTTGTATGAAAGTCTGAGAAGGTCAGGGGGCTAAGAGCATCCTGTTATTCCATGCCAGAGTTTACTTCCTATTACCCACTCAGACATTTTACAGCCACCTGTAATTCCAGGTCTAGTGGATCTGATGTCTTCTATGGGTACCTATACTCAAGTGTGCACATACCAACACACACACATATACACACAGACACAGATATAGACACACACATACACATAATTAAAAATAAATCTTAGAGAAAAATTAACTCAGAAACACTTGCCTGCGAAATATACAGATCCCCCATTCTCATTTTAAACAGACAGGAATCACCTAAAAGGACATTCAGCTTTTCAATGCCAGCCATTGCCTTAGCCTTTCTTGTGCGACTGCGGACTAGCAAAAAGCAGGTAGTCAATCAAAACAAAAACAAACAAACAAGCCGGCTGCTTCTGAGCCTCCGGTCAGGTCAATCTCTAGGGAGGCAGGGACTCAGGCTTGGTGTAATCTGTGCATACCCATTCTTGTCCACCATCATTTCCACTGTATTATGGAAGGAAGATAGTCTGGCTCACAGTTCAAGGGGAACATTCGGTCACGGCAGAGAAGACAGCAAGAAGCTAAGGAACGCATGGTGTCAGGAGCAGAAGGTCAGCTGCCCACATCACATCTGCACTGAGGCTGCAGAGAGTGACTAGGAAGTTGTGCCAGGCTGTCCATCATCAAGCAAGCCCTGCCTGTGGTGACCTATTTCCTTCAGTGATGATCTACTTCTGGAGGGTTTCATAACTATCCCAAACATCGTCATCATCCAGGGACCACGCATGAACCTACAGGGACACTTCACAGCCAAACCACAGCATAGCCCCAGGCTCTGGTGCAGGGAAGGTATTAAGTAAACACATTGTCTTCCATGGATTGAAAGCAGCGCTGATGCAGAGAAGCCTGGGTACGTACCGCAGGGCAGAAATGCAACCAAAGCATCAACAAGATTAGCACAAGGCCCACTGGCTTCCTTAAGAGAAGGCCAAGTTAGAGCAGGAGCTCCTGATGCTCAGCTATTTCCTTGCAGAAATCCTCGGCGTGGGCTGTGAAATGTCAAATCCAGATTTGATTAAGCCCAACTCCAAATCCCCGAGGCAAGTGTGTATCCACGATCCTAATGTAATTATCAGAGCCCCCTCGGCCTGCTACTTTCCAAAGGGCTGAGCTAGCACCCCACCAATGATACTAACGCCTCCAACATGAAGCCTGCAATTAATTCATCACATCCCAAGTGGAGAGTGACTAGAAAGCTTGATCTGGCTGCTTCCTAAAAACTGAAACATTAAATGAAGCAGCAGAAACAATGTAACTTCCTTCTGATATGCTGGAAAGTCGGGGCAAATCTGATATGCTGGAAAGTCGGGGCAAATCGTGGGCCCTAAAGACAACAGCAGAGATCAAAGTCCTGTTGCTTTTGCATACGACAAGGCTCTGGACATTTCCCCGTTCTTCCTTGAGATAATAATCTATCCCTTTACAGTTTACCCATACTTTGAATGTTTGAAGGCAGGCGTCAATAAGGAGACTTCAGACTGAAGGATTCAGGATATGAAAGTGAAAAGGTGGTATATCCTGCTTCCCGACACTTGGAGGATGGGCAAACGTCCAACAGAAACCTCCTTCCCAAGAGAAGGGAACATGGGCATATATCAAATTAAACTGAAATGCCGCGGCTTCCCTGGAACAGATGAGATTTCGCCACTACATTCTCAGAGGGAAGAGGGGATAAGGCGTCTACGCCCAAGTTAACCACAAGCCAGAGCTCTGCTTTGTTCTGTGAAACTCACAACACATGATTTCTTCTTCCTTCTCCTCCTCCTCTTCTTCCTCTTCCTCATCTGCTGTGGAATAAACCTACACTCCCCCTCCTTCTTCCTTTTTCCTTCCTCCTTTTTTCTTCTTGCTTTAAAATTTATCCCTAATCCAATTTAAGGACTGACTGGAACCCAGATCATGAAAACCAAAACATCAGCAGAAAGACTGCTTCTTTGTGAAATTCAAGCAGAGAAAGAAAGACGAGATGGAGTGTCGATGCTCAACCTTACCCAGTAGCGGAGTCTCAGCTGCTCCACATGGCTGACAGAAAGAATTTGGGAGTGGTCTGGTGGGCTGTTAAGCCACCAAAAATTAGAATTTTGCTTATCATCCTTCACATAAATGATTCATGTTTTCAAGTTCTAGGAGCTTCCTCCAACTGGACCAACAAGTTCAAGGCAACAGTTTCTTGGTGACCCTAGAACCAAGCTCCTACTTTGGGGACTTTTGGAATTGTCCCTGTCCAGATACACAGAATAGTCTCTGTTGGTATGTTCTGCTCAGGGCTCAACAAAGGAGAAAGATGATTTCCCAAATTCGAGCCACCGAGGACAGAGATTGGGCGGGGGAAGGGAATGGTTTCACCAGGACTTCACTCCTACTTTTAAGCCTGGATCCTGGAAATGGCAGTGACATTGTGTCTCAGTCTTGGAAGCAGCTGTCATGAGGATGCCTGGCTTAAATATCACAGTGCTCTTTTATACACAAATTATATTAAAAGTAGTTTCTGCCTGCCAGGGACTCCTTTGCCTAAAAGCATCCATTGTCTCCTTCTACGTGTATATGAAACCTAAACTCATAGAGACGCCCTCCAGCTTGCCTTCATCAGCTCTTCCAGCTTCTTACCATCTTGTCCTGGAGACCAAGGCCTGTCAAACTCCTTTTCTAGAAAAAGCCAGATTGTAAATATTTGAGTCTTGCAGGCCCTGTGTTCTCTGTCATCACTGTTCAGCCCCACACTGTGGCAGAAAAAAAAAAAAAAAAAAAAAAAGCAGCCATGAGCAATATGTA
>CABHPH010145240.1:0-27114 GCA_902168325.1 Peromyscus nudipes | reverse complement strand
TAGATACAAAAAGTCATGGTTTAAAATACAGCCAATGTGTCAGACATAATCTTTTAAAATGTAACTTTAGCATGGCTCTGAAGCTCGGTACGTCCTTCAAGTGCCTAGTGCCTGTAAGCTGAATCATTCATAAGCAGAATTCCAGAACATGGAGAGAGAATGGGCACTAATGCCACTGCACAGTTTTGTGACGCTGCACATATTTGAGTTTATATCCTGATTTTGTTCTTCTGCAGTACTGAGGCTCAAACTCAGGTCTTTGGGTCTGTCAGGCAAGCACTCTGCCATTGAGCTAGATAGGACCAGCTTAACTAGAATGTTTTATTCCTACCCCTCATTTGTACAAACATGATCCTCCATAGCACATGGTGAGATTACCCAGTGGAGAGACTCTGGCTTTGTTGAAGATGACGCTGAAGGTCCAGAAATTCTAGGAAGCATCTCTTCCTTTTGTAAACCATATGCACTTAGCATAAGATCCGATAGTATGTGTGTCTCTGCTTCTTTCAGAAGTTCCAAGTTTACAAACTCACCGTTATTGTGAGAAACCTCTCATACTGTTATTCCTTCTTGTGTTGGTTTGAAAGAGAATAGCCCCATAAGTTTATAGGTTTAAATATTTAGTCTCCAGTTGGTGGAACTGTTTGCAAAGGATGAGGAGGTGTGGCCTTATTGGAGGAGGTGTGTCACTGGCGACGGACTTTGAGGTTTCTAAAGCCTGTGTCAATCCCGGTTAGTCATGACTGCCTCATGCCTTTGGATCAAGATGTAAGTTCTCCACTACTGTTCCATCACTATGCAGGTCTGCCTGCTGCCATGCTTTCCACCCTAACATCCATGAACTCACCCCTAGAAACTGTAAGCCCCAATAAGCTCTTTCTTAGGTAAATTGCCTTCATGAAGGTGTTTTTGTCACAGTCATTGAAAAGAAACTAAAACACTCCCTTTAAGGTCACAGTTGAGAAACGGGACTGACTCTGGTGAGTCACTTTAGAGTTGGCTTGATTGGGTCAGTTTTTTGTTGAAATGATTCTTTGGTCCTTAGAGCTGTGGCTATTAAGCATAGAAGCACAGATAAGCTCATAAGATCAGATTATTCAAGTGACTTTCTGATTATATCACTTAATTCAATCAACACTGAGACGTTGTGTCCAGAAGTCAAACAGTTATTTTTTCAAGGGTCCATTTCAAAAGCAAAACAGCTTCATTTGAGAGGAAAAAAACTGCAACCAACCCATCTGTCTCTGAGTGACAGCTAGTTTGTACAGTTAGTGACTAGAACTCTGTCATCTGGGTATGTTTTTGTTTATTCAATATGAGAAAAGGCCTGTAGACTTGTTTGGTGAGTCATTTCATAAGACCGAAGCCAAGCAAAATTAGAGCACTCTTGTTGCAGATATTTTCCTTGCTGTGAGAAGGTTTCTCTTGGGAAACTTGACATACAGGTGTGGTCAAACTATGGCATGGAAAGTAAGCCATAAGTTTTAGGCAATGACCCTTGATCTCTTGAGCATGTGGTACCATGGCTAGATCTTGCAATATTCCCTGTAAGAAACCAAAAGTAGATGCAACAGAGGAAATTAGATAGAGGCAACTGAATCTACTTATCCCTCCCCCTTTTTTAAAATTCCATTAAATTTCCAAGGATCCCAAGAAGGAAGAAGCTTGCTTATTATATAAATGATATAGTTTCTTTTCTATTTTACAGAGAAAAACCCTTTCAGAAAACCATTCCTAAAAGTCATGCTACTATGCCTTTTGAGTTTCCTATTTTGTGGGTCATAGATTTAACAGGCTGTAATGCTATTTAAACATGGTAGATACTTAATGCACCATGAAAAAAGCCCTTAAGCTATGGGAAATTACAAAAATATCTCAATGCCAGGGTCACAAAAGTGAACATTCTTAACATGAACTTCAAAGGTAAAATGAAATTACATTTCCTGTAGGATCCTGAGGGTCCATTGACCAGTGACCATAGACACCAGTGATTTCACCCATGGCTCTCTTAGAGATTATGTTCAAGTCAGCCAGCCAATTCTCAACAGCAACGGTTCTGGAAATTCAGCTCTGGCCAACATACAGCATCATTAATGATGCTGTATGATACAGCCAAGAACTTCCAATCACAAGATAGCCTTTTTGTTTCTTTTCTACACAGAGTAATCACCTGACTCAGCATGGAGTTTTCTGGTGCCTTCAATGTCAGGACAGTAATAGATTGTTGAGTTAAGAGACATTGATCTGAAGAGATGGTTTCTCAACAAAGCAATCAAATGGCCAACATACAGCATCATTATCAATTTGATAAACTAGTTCAGGTCAGTGGATACCTGGAAGTCAGCATCTAACAATTATAGTTGTGAAGTTATTCATGTTAGTATTTGAAAAATACACAAAACTATATAGAAGGGAATAAGAAGCCACGCTCCTGGTGCCCAGTGGGAAACTGTGAAATATAGATGAGTCAGGCTTCTGCTTCTCACTGTTATACCCAATAAAGGATAAAGTTCATGAAACTTTATCTGGTAGGAAATCAGAAATGAATGTTTCCTGTACTCAACTGTAGAGGACAAGCTCATTCCCACGGTGGTAGTGACTGCTAAGCCACTCTGCTAAAGGGGACTAGGTATCTGTTTATGTGGCTTTGAGGTGGTTAGAGATAGAGATTGTCGAGTTCAGCAACTGGCTTTCAAGCATAGCTTTGTTTATAACCATTCTTGGAAACAGAGACACTGTGCTCAGTTGTCCCTCTGCCTTCCTTTGTGCTGTTTCTGGAGAGCTCTGAGCAGTTACTCGCCTTTCTCTGCCTCATCGCCCATGTACTCTATCTGGGTGGGAAGTGCTCTCCTGCCTTCTTTTTCCTCACTCTTTGGTTTCTTCTTCCTCCCCTCTCTTGACAGGTTTCAAACTGGCAGGACGTGGCATTGGAAAGGTGCTTTAGTATAGTGATTGAAATGAAGGTCTGGCAGTCAAGCGCCCTGGGTTTTGTCCTCAGGTCTAACAGCAACTGTACCCCTTAGATGAGTTATTATAACTCCACACTTAAGATTTTTCATCTATAAAATAGAGACACTGATCACTACTTCCCAGGTTATCTGGCCTACTGATTGAGATCATAGAATCAAAACACTGAACAGAGTACAGACTGAACCATGGCTCCTATTATTTAAAAAAGAAAACGTTATGTAATGTTTGTAAAATGATACATAAAAAAACATTAAGAATTGTTTCATAGAAATAATATCTGTAAGAGCCTGAAAGACCCAGTAACATGCACGTGGCAAAATTAGGTCAAGACGACATTAATAAAGGAGATTGAGGAGATGGTTATGTAGGAAATGGCTTGCTGTACAAGACCGAGGACGTGAGTCTAGATCCCCAACGTTCACATAGAGCCAGACATCACGAGACTATAATCTTAGTGAGGCCGGATGGAGGTAGGCTGAGTCCATTGGCCAGCTCGTCCAGTCAAATCTGTGAGCTCTGGATTCAGTAACAGGTCTTGTCTCAAAAACAATGGTGGACCGCAGCGGAGGAAGGCATCTGATGTCAACCTCTAGCATCCTCATTTACACGCACACACACGTTTGTATATACCTCCAGAAAAGACAAACCTAGAAAAGTAACACCGTCATTAACCAGACATATGACAGTTGTAGATTTCCACTCTTCATTTTTTTTCCCCGCCGCAGGAAGTGTATCTGAGAGTGTCTGGCCTCAGAAGCTGAGGCTGTGTGGTATGAGTCAATTAAGCCTATAAAGTGGGGCAAAGAATAGCCCTCATCAGGGTTTGGAGCTCCACAATAGATGAAAAGGCGGAGAAATTTAATCAGCTTACTTGGGCCGGTCTTCTCTTAGAAGGAGACTCACTTTATTCTGGCTATTTCCCGAGGAGAGCCCCGTTCCCTCCCTCCAGTATTCAGGCTAATTACAAATGGTGAGGTGGTTTTCCAGGCTGAATAAGAAATCAAAAAGAGAGGAGGTGGAGGGAGTGGTGTGGATTTCAGAGGGAAAAAAATGATTTAAGAAAAAGTATGTTCTCTGAGGGGGGAAATTAGAGAATTGGGTCAGTGAGTTGGAGCCAGGAAAAAGCCGCATGAGTGGAAACTGGAGCGAGGAAACTATTTCATGTTAACACATCCAAGGGCTGAACAGCCCAGCCTGAGGGCTCTCCCTCCCAGAGAGTGGAGGGGCCTGAAAGACCTGGAGACAACTCTGTGTCATGTTCATTCACTAATCAGTGCTATTCAGCCTCCCCCACACGTGCTCACATATGAGGTGCCCTGGACAACACGAGAGCCAGATCGCAACAATTATAGTCAAAACCACCACAACTCTCACGGTGGCTTTTGAAATATGAAGCTTCCAAAAAACAGACAGCCTTCCAGCGAAAACCGGTATTTACTCCTTCCCACCTCCCCTCCCTCCCTCCCCCTCCCTCCTTCCTTCCTTTCTTCCTTCTTTTCTGCCAACCCTGGAGTTTTAGATTCACACACTTGAGAGGTTTATATCAATGGACGCCTAAAGCAAATATATAAATGGCTTACAGGGCAGACAGAAGTGTCGCGTGTCAGTGGACATTAGCCGAGGTGAAGCTCTGCTGGTGTGACCAGAATAATGACATCTCAGTTAGAGTCAACATCTCGCGATTGGTGGTGTGGCTCGGCATACACAGTCCCTTAATGAATTCCCAGCATACATGAAAGGGCCTAGTGGCAATCTCTGTAGTCTAGAATCTTAAAGTCCGTTCTTCAGGCTTTCACTGGGAACTGTCAAGCCTCTTTCTTACCTAAATTTCAGTTGACAACCAAGTATGAGACGCAGAATTCGATTCTGAAGGTGTCAGTTAAAAAAAAAAAAAATTAGAATTTTCCTTTGATTGAAGGCAGCTGTATTGCCATGGAGGAGACACTGAGGCAGAATTTGGGCTTCACTTTTCGTGTATCGTGTAGGGAGAAGACCCTGTTGTCGCCCAGACTCCTGTGACTGCAGAATTCTTTTTTACCTTCCTGAGCATGCCTCATGCAATGTAGCATGCTACAGAGGAAGGAATGCTTCATTGTGTTTGTCGAATGAATCCCAGACACTAGCAACTTGCTAAATCATGACTGTTTAGATTCAGTGTGGTTTTCCAGCTCAGTCTACAACATTCACAGTTTTGGATAGTCCAGTGGTTACAAACCCTAATTCTAAGTAACAATCTTATAAAGGCTTTTAGAACATGCCCATTTCCAGGCTTAATTCATAACTCGTTATATAAGGTTATGTAATTTGGGGGCCAGGAAGCTAACCTCCGAGGTGACAAAAATCTGTCCGGTTTCCTCTGTCTAAATTGTCTGATTTGTGTTACAAACCATATCAGTGCTTAATGGCTTAAAAGAACAGCAGATTTTTAAGATCTTGTGGGTCAGGAAATTGGGAGGGGCTCGGCTTTTCAGCTCTATGTTGTATCACCCCATGTCATCCTGTTGCATTCACTGGGGTGAAGGTCCAGTGAGGCTTTGCTCACATGACAGGTACCTTGTGACCCTGGATCGGAGCCTCCAGCATCTTCTCGTAGCTGGTGTGAGCTTCCTTGTGGTATGATGGAGTCAGTCAGACTTCTTAGAGAGTAGCAGGCTTCTAAGGGAGAGGAAGCTAAGCTGGGAGCCATAAACTAGAACTTGAAAAACTCCTTTTTCTTTCAGATGATAATGTAAAGAAAACCACACCACTTCACGCCACCACACATCTCCACTGCACAATTCATATAAAAACATTAAAACCCATGGCCCGAGGGCTGGTTCTGTAGATAAAAGAGCTTGCCACACCAGCCTGAGGACGAGAGTTTGATCCTAGGAACCCACAGTGGAGGAAGAGAACCAGCTCGGGAGGGCTGTATTCGAACCCCTACATGTGCACCTGGCACACTTGAGTCCATGGCATGCATGTGTCTGCACATGCGTGTGCGCACACACACACACACACACACACACACACATACATACACACACACACTCAGGCACACATACTAGTACTACTAATAATAATAATAAATAAAAGTACATAAGTAAGTAAAACCCATCTGCTTTGAGGGCTAGCTGTAGAAGACACACATAATAGATAATATGCAGAACAATCTAATTTATGCATAATCTTATTTATGCATACGGGTGTTTTGCCTGCATTTATGTCTATGTACCACCTTTATGCCTTGTGCCCAAAGAGACCTTCTAACCCCCTGGAACTGGAGTTGTAGATAGTTGTGAGGGGCAATGTGGGTGCTGGGAGTTGAACCCTGGGCCTCTGGAAGAACAGCCAGTGCTCTTAACCACTGAGCCATCTCTCCAGTCCCTGAAGTCTTATTTTGAGTGTGATGGGGTCTTCAGCTCTAACATCATTTGGGCGCTTACTAAAATGCAAGTTTTTATCTCTATTATTAAAAAATCCTATGCCTTGTTGGCTCCAATAATTCATAACTATGTATAATATCAATTTTAAAAAATAAATATTTAATAAAGTTAGGTTAATAAATTTAGCTTTCATTTTCAGAAATGGACATCCAATCAGACCATTTTTTTTCACTACTTACTATGGAAATTTATGATTATCCTTGGGATCAATTTATTATAAGTGACATTTTTCTAATACTAGCTATTTGAGGCTAAATGTAATGCATGAGAAGTGATTATAATCTAGTAAGTGCTTAATAAATATTTACTGTTTATTATTAGCAAACCTTTGAACAGTTTCAGAGTTATAGAAAAGTGTGACAATGATGGAGTGACCATGCACTCTATCGTTAATGTTTCATTATGCATTTGCTATCGTTCATGGACCAATATCTCTAACGTCCACACTTCTCTTTGGTTTTAGTTTTTACCTATGGTCCTTTCTCTGGTCTTGGAGCTCATCTCAGAGACCTCTTGATAGTCATGTTTCCTTAGGTTTTTCTTGGCTTGGCTGGTCAGGGTTTCCTTGATTGTCATGGCGTTTATGGTGTTTCGGGACACTGGGCAGATACGCTTGAGCTGACAAATGTCTGGTGTCTTTCTTATGATTATACTCCATGTCACATTGAAAGTATATGGGGTGGCATGGACACGTCACTCCTTATGTTACATGGCTTTTGTCACATGGCTAAAATAGTGTTTGTTAGTTGTTTCCATTATGCTGTTATTTTTAAAGGTTTTTTTTCTCCCCCTGTGCAAATTGTACATTTTTGGGGAAAGTCACTGTTTGCTGCCCACATGTAAAGGATGGGAACTGTGCAGCACTTTCTGAAAGATGGAGTAGCTGTGTCAATTGTTTGGGGAGCTCATGAAAAGTTCGTCTTCTCCTTCTTCCCTCTCTCCATGTACTTCAATGTGAGCTCTTTGGTAATCATTCTCCATGTCCAGTTGCAATCTAAGACTGCTTCAATTGCCCAAATTGTCCCAGCTTTGATAACCTTAAGTAGTGGCAGCCAACGCTTTGTTCTGTTGAGATATTCTTCACAAAGTAAGGATGGTTTCTGTCCATGGGGCACACTGCTGGCCTCTACGTTTGTCCTGAGTACTACTCACTTCCTGGCACCGTGAGATATTTCAGGGTCAGATTATACCATTCCTTGTACTGGAGAATGTCATTAGAGACCAGGATCTGGGAGGTAAGTGTATTCATTCATAGGGAGATTGTGCTGACTGAGTAAGAAAATGTGTGTGTGTGTGTGTGTGTGTGTGTGTGTGTGTGTGTGTGTTTGTGAGTGTGTACACCAGCCTGTCCATGTTTACGTTTGTCAGGTGTTTGGTTGATGTCACAGACTTCTTGTCATAACTGACTTAGGAGGGATTATTTTGCTCATGGTTCCAAAGTGTTCAGTCTATGGTTTCTTGACCTCATGACCTTGACCAAGAGCATCATGGTGGTTCAAGTACATTGAGGGGGAGCTTTCTATCTTCATGGCAGGGGGTGAGGTCAGGGGAGTAAACCAGGGTTGAGGTAGATTCTTCAAAAACACTGCTTTTAAGGAGGTCCCATACCCTAAATTTTCCAGAACATTCCAACTTAGTGTCACCAAACATGGACAGGCATTCAATACCTGAGCCTGTGGACTTGGGGGTATTTCATATTCAAACCACAAGAACAGATATCTTTAAATATGTCTATATCTAAATATCTTTATCCACATTCAGCTAAGTATGAGTTCATACTGATGATTCTAACTTTAATACATTCCTGTATTAATTGTTCTAACCTCCCTTTTCTTGCTTATATAACAGCGAGAAACCTAGTTCCAAAGCCCTATCACCCACTTACTTTATTTCGTTCCTGTTGACATATAGAGTGCTATTGGAATCATTCACACACAAACTCCATGAGCAGGGTACAGGGCTTGTGTACAGGTTTTACTGACGCTGACCTTACAGAGGACATGTGTTTCTGTAGTGACTAAGTTTAGCATCTTTTCTCTCATACCCTTTCGTTGGGTTGTTCTTCTCTCATATTCTGTATCCCACCAGATCTCTGAAATTAACTCTTAACCCGGGTTCATAAAGGCGGGTGCTTCATATTCCCTCTCATGTGTGAATGCCTGAATCTTTAGATTGTGTGTTTGAGTTTGGAATATCCACAGAAGGCTGGAAACTAGTAAGACGTCAAGGGAAGAGAATGAAGGTGGTACAAAGTGGGGAAGAGATATGATGGAACAAAGAGTTAAGCCAGGCGATGGTAGCACGCGCCTTTAATCCCAGCACTTGGGAGGCAGAGGCAGGCGGATCTCTGTGAGTTCGAGGCCAGCCTGGTCTACAGAGTGAGATTCAGGACAGGTACCAAAACTACACAGAGAAACCCTGTCTCAAAAAAAAAAAAAAAACCCAAAACAAACAAACAAACAAAGGGTTAAATAAGGTGAGGGATAGGAGGGTAGAGGAGGGAGGGTGGGGAGGGAAGGATAAGCAACACTAAGAGCTTTGAAAAGCCATATGGAAACCTACTACTATAGAATCTCAGTCTCTCTAAAACACACACACACACACAACACACACACTCACACACAACACACACACACAACACACACACACTCACACACAACACACACACACACACACACACACACACAAGGAGTTTAAATGCAATCACCCTATAACATGGGGACAGAGCTTCCACCGGCTGCATCAGGCTATCAAATGAAAACTCAAGAGCCAAGCATACTCATCTATTTTTAACTTGTTGGTCGTTGAGTCCCATAGACAGCCCTCCACATGACAGGCTTCTGCCATTGCCATGGCTACCTTCCAGAATTTGATGGAGGGACCCTTTTGTTTGAAGACATTGTAGGAGATGGAGAAGCCAAGTTGGTACTCACCTGGAAGCTTCAGCCTTATCGGCTAATAATGTTGTAAGGTGCTGGAAGAAAAAATAAAAGCACTACCTAGGGGGAAAAATAATCAACAGTATTACCCTGTTGTGAACCCTACAAGCTACAATAATGACGGGCCTGGCAAGTATCCCTGCTGGTGAAATAGTGGTGCAATAGCTTTCTGATTGGATTTATTTATTTCTTTTCTGGAGCTGAGGACCGAACCCAGGGCCTTGCACTTGCTAGGCAAGCGCTCTACCACTGAGCTAAATCCCCAGCCCCTTCTGATTGGATTTAAAGCCTGCTCCACAAGACGGGACTCATGCCTAGTACTCTGTAAGCTGGTGACTGTATGATCTGACTAGAGGTATTATTAGCTATAGCTGGCTAGATTAAGGCCCAAGAGGAGAACCTAATACTATTATTCCACTAAATGGACATAGTAAGAAACTGCCCCTAAATTATCTTTGTACCAACAGACAAGTGCATCTCTCAGCTCATCAGAGATGCACACAGAGGTCCAAACCGGGTCAAGGTGCAGAGAATAAGAGACTGTGGAGTCCCCGTCCCTAAATGGGACATCTGTGTCTGACTGAGCCTTCTCTCACTGCCCAGGGGTCATTGTAGAAGTCAGATTGTAAAGGCCAGAGGTAGTGGACATCTTCCACAAAATAGTATTTGCCAGGAATGTCAGGGCCATTGCCCAAATGAACTCCTAGCTGCTGGGACGGCAGGCACGAGACCTACACAATATCAAGCCAACCAAATTCAGCACGGATGGGGAAGGGGCTCACAAAGGGGAGCGATTGGCAACTGATGGCTGCTAGGGGAGGGAGAGTCGGTTTCCTTCAGGAACGCTGCCCCTCTGAGGCTGTCTACTCAAGTGGATAGACCCACACCTCGTATACTCAAGCGACACTAAGTGAATTTACAAAATAACACAATTTACAAAATAGTAATTACAAATTAAAAAAATCAGTGGATTTACAAAACAAACAAACAGCAAACAAAAAATGGAACGGGTAAAATTGTGAGGCAAAGGTGATAGGGGACATAGGGGGAAAAATGCGAGAGAAAAGAGGTAAATTTGATCAAAATGTATTACATGCATGGATGATATTTTCAAACAGTAAAATAATTGAAAAACGGGCTTAGTCCTTTGAGGTTTCTTCTGCACGGTAAACACTCAGAAGCAGCTGCTGTCAGAAACCTGGGCTCAGAGAGCAGGCGACTCTAGTTTGAAGTCTACTTGGTTTCTCAAATCTGGACAGTAGGGTTTGAAGAGTACGTTGGTTCATGTTCTCAACATGAACGGTTATTTTTAACAGGTTTATATGGTGCTTAGTATAGGGTGTCCACTAAGTCATTTAGATCCAACTGTGACTTAATTCCACCACTGTCAGATCATGTCGGTCATAGATACGAAAATGAAGAGAACAAAAGTCTGTCACAGCAGCTCTGGGTTGAGACTCAACGACCACCTGTGCTCCTAAACGCCAACCTAATTTGCTCCCTAGGGTCATGGTTATATTTTTCCTCTTTGCCTTGACTTTCTTTTTTTCCTACTCGTCCTTTTCTACAAAATCCCTGTTATTGCACACTGAATTTCACTCTCTCCTCCTAGCCCTCCTTGCTGATGGACATTGGTCTATACTAATACCCATACGTCTTCTCACCTGTGATTGTTTCCAGAAACTGGACTGTGACGATGGATAGGAGCACCAGATTGATACTGTCCTACGAAAGATAACAGTTCCCCGATGCCACCACCGGTGCAGTGACCTGACTCTTCTGCTTTGGAATCTGAGGTGCCTAAGTGTCACATCTGAGCCTTGAAAAGGGAAGGTGACATTAAAAGTAATAACACTTTCCAGCCACTTATGAATAATCTCTCTTTCCCTGTCATTCTCTTAAAAACCACAAAACAGCTTCTCTGTCACTTTTAGGCATTTCAGTAGCTGCTGAAGTCGTGGGTAATGTTCTAGAGGGCTGGATTCTGTTTGCCTCTGTGTCTTTTATTTGGGAAAGGGCACATAGACATTGGAAGTATTCATAAAAGTGTTGGAGAAGTCACACAATTTGAACAGAAAGCCTTCATTAGTCTTCCTAATAGATTTAGAATAAAAATAAATGTAGAAAGAGTGGGCAAATTTATTCAAGCACATGTCACATGGGCATTGAGAAAGAAGGTCATCCAATTAACTAATTACATCTTGCAGATCCTTGGTGTAATGCTCAGAGGCGGTTGCTGTCAGAAATCTGGGTGCAGAGAGAGCCGATAACCCTAGTTTGAAATTTGCTGGGTGTCTCAAGTCTCAACAGGCGCCACTCACATGTAAAGCCTATGTTATAATTAAATATTGACAAGCAATGTGTTTCTTGGAATTCTAGGACATTTCGCTTTCATCATGCTCCAATCAACAAGGCCAAAATGCAAGCCAATGACATATAAATTGGGCTGCTGGTCTCCAGCTGCTGTCTCAAAGCTTCCCAATAGATAACAAAGGAAGAAAAGGAACACTTATTGAATACCTACTCAGGACTAGGTCTTTTCCTGCACATTTCACCTAAACCTTGAAAAATCCCCTTGTGGATCTGGTCAAACAAGCAGGAAAGGGTCTTGTTGCTTTTGATTTAGAAGGAAGCTGGTGAGGGTGGACCAGACATCAGCAACCACAAGCGACCTGTGCCTGGGAGGTGTGCAGGCTCCCTGCTCCACCAACCTGGATGTGGGTGGTGAGTCTTTAGGTTCCATACTCATACATTGGACAGCATCTGTCATTAGCTTCTGAGATTCTGAGCTGACGCCAGGCTGGCAGGAGAAGGCAGCCACCGTGCTTTGCACTAATGAGGAGTCCTGCTCGTCACTGTCAGGAAAGGAGGAGTGAGGGGGAGCACATGGGCTGTGACCGGCAAGCTCGCTCCCTATTTGGATGGATTGACTTAAGGTTCCCACTTAGAATGTAGGTTTCTCTTCCTCTTGTATGACACATCAGATTCATGGGGCGATTCTAGTAGCTCATTAGGCTGTGCCTCCTTTCCTCTGGTGGCACCACACGAGCCAGAAAGCCCAGGTGTTCCCAGCTTCCTTCAGCACAGCAGCATTTCCTGTCTTTGGCCTATTTTCCTTGGGCCAACCTCCGAGAGATCTCAGCAAAACCAAAGGAACCCAGTGGATTCTGCAGCCAACCGCGGCTCAGCTCTACAGTCCTGATCCATGAGTATTTACAGGCACAGACAGTAGCTTTCTAAAGCCCAGCCAAGCCCCTTTGATTTTGTCCTTGCATGGAGATGGCTGCTGAGAAGCCAACAAAAGACTAATAAAATCCCTCTGCCCACTCCTTTTTAATGTCTTTCTGGAACTCCACCGCAGGAACCATCTGCTCCCAGTGTGTACTTCCATATGAAAGAGTGGCTGAGCTGTGAACCACATTTCTGGGAGAACACTGGGGCAAACCTAGCCCTCTGTGAACTCAAAGTCCCACCAAGCCAGTCACCCGTTTCGTTGGAGCGATGATAAAATAGGGTAGGTGACACATCTGTCATCACTAATAGCCACTGTCATATCTGTCCATTTATCTGGGTGCCAAGTGAGGCCCGTAGCCCTCCCGACTGTTTTGTAAGAGGTAAGCACCGCTAATGTACTCATTTCGTAGACAAAATAGCTAGAGATTTGAAGAAGTTAGGTGAACGTGCTCCAAGCAGACAGCCAGTAAACAACAGAGCCAGCTCAGGTCCAAAGTCTGTCTGTTCTTCACAGATGCCCTCAGCAACTGGGCTATTCATCTCGTTGTTAGACCAAGGACTTGTTCACCGAAAAGCCATCCAAATCACTGTCTAACTTTTTGTTTGATAATTTGTAAGACCAGAAAGCTTTGTGCAGAAAAAAACAAAGCAAAGTAAAATCTTTCATTAGAGTAATTTTAGATTTGACAGAAATATTGAAAAACGAGCAGAGGTCCCCTGTATTTTTCATGCACTCTCCTGTCATGTGAACATCTGTAACTAAGCAACATTCTTCATGACTCAGAAATTGTCCATGGAACCATACAACGAACTCATGGACACTCTTAAGATTATATGATTTTTATTCTCAATTTCTAATAATTTCCAATTTGCTCATGCTTTTCAGGGTCTATGTTTTTTTTGTTTTTCTTCAGTAGGGAGTTGGGTGCACTTTTCAAATGTGTTAAGTTCTGTGTGTTACCATTTCTGTTCTTACCTGATACTGGGGATGCTAAAAGAATACCACGTTTGCAGTGTGGGTATAGTTCTGTACCATGTTTGGAGTACAGGCATACTTCTGTACCATGTTTGGAGTGCAGGCATACTTCTGTACCATGTTTGGAGTACAGGTATACTTCTGTACCATGTTTGGAGTACAGGTATACTTCTGTACCATGTTTGGAGTACAGGTATACTTCTGAACCATGTTTGGAGTGCAGGTATACTTCTGTACCATTTTTGGAGTACAGGCATACTTTTGTACCATGTTTGGAGTACAGGTATACTTCTGTACCATGTTTGGAGTGCAGGCATACTTCTGTACCATGTTTGGGGTGCAGGCATACTTCTGTACCATGTTTGGAATACAGGCATACTTCTATACCATGTTTGGAGTACAGGCATACTTCTGTACCATTTTTGGAGTACAGGCATACTTCTGTACCATGTTTGGAGTGCAGGTATACTTCTGCTGGGTGATAAACAGTGGAGACTCAGCCACATCCCCTTCTACCAACCTTCATCTTCAGCCCCACCTAGATGCTGGATGTGACTCTCAACCCAAGCGTGTCCCTTTGACTTGGTCATCTGCCTCTTCTCTCGGCTGTTTCTTACTGAGGTCTGGTAGCCTGACTCAGATCTTTCAAGTTTTCACTTCACTTGCCATGTTCTACATCTGTTTCTTCCTGGACGCTTCTGTGGTCCAGGATTCAATTGTCCTTCTAGCTTGGAGTTTGGGTTTTTATGTTCTCATGAACTATATTCTGCCTCTACTTGCCTTAGTAATCTCACTTGGTCTAGAAGAATCCAAACGCCCTGCTCTGACATTTAATTCGTCTCTCAATCTTTTTTTTTTTTTTTAAGAGCAAATGGTAACTAAATTAACAGTTTCAAATTGACGTAGCTGTTGACTGGAGGATTAACTGATCCAGGAAAGGGATAGGGACTTCCCAAGTGTCTTTCAGTCGTCAGGACAAACACAGCTTAAAATAAAAACCAAACAGACATCAAACATCACTGAAGGGTATGTTTTAGAAAAGAACTTCAAAATCTTTGCTCTGCCAAATGGCAGATGCATTTTAACCCACTTTTGGAAAGGAATGCTGTTATTAGTCACAGTATTTAAGCTTGGCCTTTAACAAGCAAAAATAAGTATTAAAATCAGACTTAATATGTCTGAAGCAAATTTGCACGCCCTCCACACCCCCCCCCTGAAACCAGCGTTTCCCTTCACCTTTCCTGGTGGTGTTCCTGAGCCTGTGTGTTCTGAGGCACCAGGCTAGGACACTCAAAGCCACATTCTCCTGTCTAGGCTCACGTACAAGCATTTGCCCACTCCGGCCAGCCTTGTCCAGCAGCTCTCAACGCTTCCCCTCATCCTGTCTTCCTGTCTTTACTCTTAATTTTCCTGCAGAGTTATCACAGACCTCTTGACCTCCATGCCTCTAAAGTACATGGGGATAGCTCATGGGTCATGTGGCCAACTGACTCAGAAACTTCAGCGACATCCTTGAACCTACTGGGGTTAGAAGAGACTCCTCTGTCTGGATTTGAGCTCCTGTGGGTCCCATAGTACTCTTCGATATTCTTGTTAGTTCTTTGAGGTTTTCGTATAATGTGCTTTGGTCATGGCCTCCATCCCCTCCCACTCGTCCCTCGCTCTCTCTCTCTCCTTTCCTGTCCCTGCTGATGCTCCTTGTGACACCTCTTTGGTCAATATTGGTGATCCTGAATTGATTCCAGTTCAATGTCTCTCAGCAGAAATGTGTTGAATGTCTATCATGTGTTACTTATGCAAAATCGGAACAGACGTGCACTTTCAAGAAGTTCGTCGTTTAAAGTGCAACGCAGTTAGACGGCTATAAAATCATCTAGCTGGGCAGTGGTGGTGCAAGCCTTTAATCCCAGCACTCGGGAGGCAGAGGCAGGCGAATCTCTGTGAGTTCGAGGCCCGTCTGGGCTACAGAGTGAGTTCCAGGAAAGGGGCAAAGCTACACAGAGAAACCCTGTCTCGAAAAACAACAACAACAAAAAATCATCTACAACAGGAGAGGCAGGATGAGGGCAGTGCTTGTGGGTAAGCCCTCATGGCAGAGCACAGGGAGCAGTTAGCATTGTGGAGCCATTAAAGTGGTAGAGAGTACACAGCTAACAGCCGAGGTGGGGTGGGAACTGTGTATAGGAACGTAATTGTGCGACAAGAGGTCAAAGGGTAGACAGAGGTGGACGTGGTGTGCTACGCTTCCCTTCTCCTTATGTGCACATTCTAGCAACATTCTCTATCGCAGGCTTCATGGAACCCTGAAATGGTTGTTATTTCTCAGAACCTCGTCACTTCCTTTTTTCTGTTCAAAGCACGTTGTGGTTTAGACGGGACTGCACAGTCAGCACCCTGGCTGACACAGTGTATCACCCCTGCTGCTGCTGCTGCAGCTTGCACCCTGGCTCACCGGGGTCGTGAACTCCCAGAGCATCACCGGCTCTGCATGGGGTGCAGTGACAGCGATGGACGTAGATACCAAGCTTCATACAGTTTTTGTCTGCATGTAAGCACCACTGTCCCCTGGAACTCCACCTGCAGGACACAAATTCTCAAATACAGTTATGAAGTCCACAGCAGTAGGCTGAGTCTCATCACAGACCCCATGTGACTGCTACATTGTAAACTCTGTGCCCAGAAACCTGGCCCTCCCCGGAACGCTCAGGGAGATGAGCTCCACGGGTCAAAGGTGAGTCGTTCCTCTGCTTGCTTAGGAATGAATGAAGCCTTCATCCCATCCCTACCAACCTTGTTTCACCAAGTTCTCAACGTCAGTTCCAAAACTTTCCGTTCAGATGGGCTGTCTGCAGCAGAGGAAGACAAGCCATGAGCCGTTTTCTTAACTCGTTCTGGGCTCCTAGCAGCCAGCTTCCCACCCACAGTCACATTTTAGGTAGAGTGATTACTCCTTTATAATCTAATCAAGTCTATACCTTAACTACTTCATGTGTCAGTCTATGGCTTATTATAATATCTAAGGCAAACTTTTAAAGGAAAGAAATCCAGTGACTTAAAACACCCTATTCTTCCCTCCATGTAAGCTTTGTGGGTTTTGTCTGTTTGTTTCTTGCTTTAAAAAAAAAGAATAACTTATTTTTACTTTATGAGCCATCTCTCCAGCCTTTTGCTTTTGTTTTTGTTCAACATCTAATGAGCATTAGCAGGGTAGGTACTTCAGAAGTAAGATCTCTTCAAGGAACAGAATGATAAAGATACCATGGTCCCTGCCCTTCAGACAGTCACAACTTACCGCCTCGGACACTGGGATTTGTACGGGATGTATAACTGAAACTCGAAAGTGTTCTAGGGCTGGGGAGAGGGGTTGGTGGTAACATGCTTACTATGCAAGCGTGAGAATCTGAGTCCAGATCTCGAGCACCCATGCAGAAGCCAGGTGCACACCTGTAAAAGCCAGGGGCACACCTGTAAAAGCCAGGTGTGTGTCTGTAATCTCAGCAAGGAGGTAGAAGTCAGGATCGTCCCTGGGGTTTATCACCAGCCTGGTTTAGGCAACTGCTGAGTTCTAGGTGGACAACAATTGAGGCAGACATCTGATATCACTCTCTGACTTCCACGTGTACACACATAGATGCACACATGCATGTGAACACACACACACACACACACACACACACACACACACTATTCTAGACAGCACATACTTTTGTTCTGCTCTATTCCAGAAGGGTGTTTGCAAGATAAATATGAGGATAAATTCCCATGGGGGGGGGCATAATCCTAGATCAGCTTTCCAAGCTTTCTTTGACAGATGACTCTTAAAACACACTGCACCCTATATTCAAGCAAATAAGCACTGCTTCTGCGATATTGAATGCTTGATCAAAATTCCCCAAACCTCTAACTATAGCTTTCTAACCTACTGGAAGCTTTAACTACAAAGGATGGCACAGGATTTCCCGGGTCTGTGGCCGCTCCCACTTCCCTGAACTCCCAGAGAAGGAGTCACTGTGTGGGGCTTGCTTCCCCATCTCTTCAGCTCAAGGTCAAAGCAGGCGGCGGAATTTCCAGTTCTCTCTTTCAATGAGCAAAACCTTAGGCGTGAGTCGTCACTGAGCTGTAGGTGGAATTTCACATCACTGGTAGGTGAGAGTTCAGTTTGGAAGATGGGGGACTGGAAAACTATAATCTGAAAGATTCTCTTTCCTGTGGGGTATAAATGACGAGGGCGAGGGACAAGGGCTTATCCTTAAAGTGACTTTTGTCAGCGCCTCTGAAATATCACCAGCTCGGATTCATCATGACCAAGGTCATATATTGTGGTGATCTTTTGTTTATGATCTAACAAATACAGCTTGCCTGGAGATCAGAGGGTGGAGCTAAGTCACTCGTTAACCATAGAGGCCAGGCAGTGGTGGCTCACACCTTTAATCCCAACACTTGGGAGGTGGAGACAGGAGATGCCCCGTTTCAGGCTGAGGCGTGGGCGAGGTAAGAGGTAGCTGTGTCTTGTTCCTTTGTCTCTCTGATCTTTCAGCATTTACTCCAATATCTGGCTCCGGGTTTTTTATTATTAAGACCAATTAGAATTTGTGCTATAGCATGTTATACGCATTGGCCATTCATTCCCTCGTCTGTGATGATAGCAGAGACTTTCCTGAAGGGTTATCATGTGTCACTTACAGTAACCGGCGCAGAGTCTACAACAGCGGACAGGACACAGCCTGATCCTGAGGAATATCCAGGAAAATGGCCATAAACAAGTAAGTAAGAATTGTAATTGAGTTCCCTGCATTTGAGGGGCAGGCAGAAGAGGGTAATGGGTGGGACGCGTCCTGGGGAAACCACCCTTGTGGCTGTAATAGTTAAGTATATAAATGTACACATAATCATCCTGATCACTGAGTTTCAAATTTTAGAGAGACTTCTGATTCTGAAGCCTTTGAAACCAACAAGAGACCCTTCCTTCCTTCCTTCCTTCCTT
The DNA here is from genome assembly GCA_902168325.1 of Peromyscus nudipes. NCBI lineage: Eukaryota > Metazoa > Chordata > Mammalia > Rodentia > Cricetidae > Peromyscus > Peromyscus nudipes. The sequence continues at coordinate 8,586 of CABHPH010145240.1, read as the reverse complement.
CCTTCCTTCCTTCCTTCCTTCCTCCCTCCCTCCCTCCCTCTTCTTTCCTCTTTCTCTTTCTAACCAGGGCTTCACACATGATAAGCAAACACTATTTTACTGTCCACTCCTACAGAATCCACATCGATATCTTCCACAGATCGGCAGGAACACGTGGGCTTTGGCCTCTGTGCCCGGTTCGTTTCGCTTAACGTAATAACCTCTCATTCCATCCAGAAAGGCCCAGTTTGGTAACATTCAAAGAATCGTCTTTGTTATTTTTGTCTTCTGTATGAACACTGTGAGGTTCTGTCATGATGCTGGGTAGACGTCAGAGAGACCGATGGCTGTCACATACAGGGGTGGCTTGGGGCCTTGCCATTGCTGTGCTCGGAGCCCAAGCTGATGGTCAGCAAATGTTTCCGTGGAAATACCCTCTTCTGAATTAGAAATGGGATGTATAACAAGTATGTAATAATATAATAAAGAAGATAATATTATGCAATACTGTAATAAAGAAGATAATTAGCGCACCCTTGCTTTACTTTTTTAAGAAAAATTTTAAAGATCTAGGCATGTAGTAATATTTTTAATATTTGGTATCTACTAATATTTTAAGGAAATACTTTCAATAAACATTGAAGTCAACATTTTCGAATTGGCATTCTATTAGAGAACACAATCTGATTTATAAATCTGAACCATGAAGGACTCAGTAGATAATTATAATCTTGAAGGAGTTTCAAATCCACCTTAATGGGACTCCATCAACCAACCAACCAGAGACCATGTTTAAATTTTTAAACAGCGCATTAAATAATTAAACAGCATAACAAATTATGTTTTGGGTAACTGTCACAGCCTAATTTCTTGAGCACTCTCAAGAATAAGGCTAGACACGCGACACTCCCGAAAGGAAACATGGCTCAAACTCTCTGCTGGAAATAGAAGAAATAAAAATCCCAACCAGAGGCTGTCACCGAAGCTTTTGTAGACACACCCCGGCCCTTTCCAGACTTTCATGTTGAACACAGTGACAAGGCAGCTTTCTCTTTTTGCAGGAAGTTTTACCTGCTTTTATAAATATCTTGGTTTCACCGATTCAACAATCCATGTCCCTAGCCTGCCTTGCTATGGCCATGATTTCTCATGACTTTTAAAACACCTAGCCAGGAGCTACAGAAAAACATGTCTGCCTTTGTACCCCACTTCCCATCTCTGTTGACCCAAATTCCTTTGTCGGACAACTGGAAGAAAACTGTTATATATTTTACAACGGTTGCCAGTGTCCGGTGTCATGACATGTTTTTGTTGTTGTTGTTTTTTCCTTGCGATGTGTTTGACAAATTTCAAAGTGATGCTTGCCACCTCCTTCCTGGATTCCATGTATTCCAAATACTGGGAAGCATTAGTTAAGAAGTTAGTTGTAGATATTACCACATTCTCTTTCTTGGAGTTTTAAAAACACCATTCTTCCATGGAGATGACTTCAACCCTACACAATCAAATCATCTTTGGCTGTAATGGTTCAATAGAAAAATTCCTATAACCACACAAGACTCCACATTTTATATGGCATGGCTAGTTGTATGATTTTTTTCTCTTATATTTTGTTTTGTATCAAGGCAAGGTCTCATCCATGCAGGCAGGCCTTGAACTTGCTATGTGGCTGAATACGACTTTAACCCTTGATCTTCCTGTCTCCATCTCTCAGGCTGTAGGTGATACAGGCTGTAATGAACCGCCCGCCACACCTACCTAAACTTGTCTGTCTGTTTTAGAAGCTCCAGGGATTGAGCTCAGGGGCTCCTGAATGCCAGACAATCACTCTATCAACTGAACTACCACTAATTATATTTTTGAAGGAATAAAATAGCCTGGGGTTCTTTATTTTGAGGCATAGCTGGATGGAAATATAGTACAAAAGATCTAGAAAGAATGAAGTCAAAATGCTTCATCAGCTTCCGTCTGTCCAGCAGGCTTGCAGAAATGAGCCTCAGGTATAGCAACACTTCAGTCCAAGACAACTGCGTAATCCACAGACATCACAGCTAAGCCGTTTACTGCACTGAGCCACGACGACGACAAGGTTTGAAGCAAAAACGAGTCAGCAGACGTGGTTTGACGTCCTAACTGTCACCAGCATTATGCAGTCTTGGGGAAAACCGTGTCCCCTCTCCGATTTCCATAAAATAACAGGGATGACATTCAGCCACGACTAACATCTATCTTTGCTGGGAAATTCAGTAAATCCTTTAAGGCAGTTGTGCTGGTGATACTGAAAGGCAGTGTGTGTGTGTGTGTGTGTGTGTGTGTGTGTGTGTGTGTGTGTGGTGGGGGGGCGGGCGCGGGTGCTGATGGGAGTCGGGGAGCTGTGGCGTTGCTTAGAGGAAGTGCAATTGCCTGGGAGACTCAAGGCCCTTGTTTTGATTCCCAGTGCTGCAAAAATGAATGGATGAATTAATGAATGAACAGTAACTCGAAGGGCTGGGGCGATGGTAATGGACAAAGCATTTGCCGAGCAAGTGTGAGGACCTAAGTTAGAATCCCCAGTACCATGTAAACAACAGGGCATGGCTGGCCTCTCCTGTCACTCCAGCACTGAGTGGTGGAGACAGGAGGGTCCTAAGGGCTCCCTGGTCAGCCAGTCAGTACTATAGGTGCAGGAGAGATGCCGTCTCAAAAATAAGGTGGAGGGTGTTAAAGGGGGACACCTGATGTCCCCCAGCCTCCACACATGAATCAGCAAATATTTGTAACCATAAACGCACATGCACGCACATACGTGCACACAAAGCAACATAGGAAAGAGGGTGTGGGTAAGCGCGTCAAGCTCCGTCACTTGCTGAGGCTTCTCATTGCTCCTCATATGAAATCAGCAAGTCGTCTCAGACACATAGCTTCGTCATGCATGGACTGACATCTCCACAGTACCCTCAGTGAAGGGCTCAATCGAATCCCACCCCACCTTTCTGAGCTAGTTATACCAACACTTACGAGATGCCTGGTTCAAAACATCTGTTCAGGCCTGGAAGTGTGCCAGCCCCACAAAAGCAGCCCCTGGTTCCTTCCTGGGAGTCCTGCAAAGGTAAAGATAAGATCAACACTTATGTGCAGGGTGATGGGGTCCTGGAGAGGCTCTAGTAAACATCTGGGACTATGCTTTCAGCTGAAAGTCCCAGTGTCTATGAGTTCAAGATCTCCATAATAAACAGAGAAGTGAAATACACATTACACCACCATGTCTTAGGCTGGCTGTTTCAATAAACATTAAACATAGAAAGCGTTAGAGCCAGAAGATTCAAATTTCAGCTCTAATTCCATGCCAGAAGGCTATTGGTAATGATATTGTCTGTAGTGTGTTAGCATGCCATGTGATTCTAAAACCTTGCTCACATGAAGTGGAAATTTCAAAACCCAACCTATTCAAAGCATCCATCATTTCTAGTCTAACTGATTTTCCCCAGAACTATAATACAGTTCTCAGAGACTTAGAAATATCACCAGCTTTCAAACTCAGAGATTCCATATCCAACATAAAGCAAACTTAAATGCAACATTGGAAAACCAGGAGAAAATAGACACACCATGTTGCTTGCAAAAGTATTTCTCAGGGGGCCGTGTAGGGAAGAGAGTTCTGGGTTTGATTGTACTTGACTTGATCTGATGCTCGCTCTCAGTTACAATCCTTGAACTTGGACCTGGGCCTTAAGCTTCAAAGGTGCTCAGTGTTCCCATCAGCAAAGTGGGTGAGGTACTCATGACAGTAATGGAGTAAAGGTGATGTCAGGGGAGCAAGTATCCATGGAACTCAGTCGTGAGCCTTTCCAGACAGGATTAGACAGGGCACTGCTAAAATATGAGGTTCACCACCTTTCTCTTTCCAGCCCAGCTGTCATTATCCAAAAGTTAGGGGTTCACTGATCATCTAAGTGGTGTGCATTTGAAAGATGTGTGTCTTCGCGTTTTCACACGTAAGAGTGTAGGTATGAACATGCCACGGTGTATGTGTGGAGGTCAGAGGACAACCGTGGGTGTTGGTCTTCACCTTCTACTGCATATGCTGGCAGGCAAGCTTCTAGAGGTTCTCCTGCCTCTGCCTCGTGTCTCGTCTTAGAAGCACCAGGATTACAGATGCCCACTACTGCATGGAACATGGGTTCTGGGGGTTCGAACTTAGATCCTCTCAACTGCATGGCAAGTTCTTTATCCATGGAACCATCTCCTGAGCCCCCCTACAGGGAGTCTTAAAGAAACGAATAAATAGTTGAGAATGATTGCATATACCAGAGAAACAGCAACAGGTTAGAAATGTTACGAATCATAAAGTGTGGGCTTGACGTGAACATCCAACCCTCCACCCCCTGAAAAGCCAACCATTTCTCAGTGGGACCTGAATCCTTCATCTTTCTCTTGAGTTTGTGGGTCCCCATACTTATCCTCTGTGCGTTTTGATTTTCTCAACTGGTTGAAATGAAATATACTGAATGTTTCTACTTTACACCCAGTTTCTGGGTTCCACGGAACTTGTGCTCCATGTCCCTGTGATTTTGGAAAACCGACTTACTATTTCCCACTGGGAATGGCAAGTTGCTGAATGTGCTCCTGGTTCTGCACAAATCTGCTTGGTTTTGTGCCCGTTGTGTGCTTCAGGTTGTGTGGGATGCCCTAGACGCAAACAGCATCACCAGCACCGCCTGTGAAGGACACTTACTCCATCTCCCCACCCCCCTCTGTCTCGTATTAATTTCTCTGAGCTGTTTTATGAAAACCAAGGGACTTAGATATGCTGGGGTTTTGTCAAGATGAGAAAATATTTGAGGCTGTGTAGTTTTCAAATGGCCCTTCTATCATGTAGAATTTATGAAATCCTGGATCCTTTTGGATTTCTGCTTTTTATCATCCATCATAGCTGTTATTCACCAGGTGTCTACTATACTCCAAGCACATAAAACGTACAAATTCTTGAAGATGCCAATGAAGCATCTTATTCTACAGACGTCAAAAATGTATAGGCAAAGGTCTGATTTTTTTTTTTCTAAGCATGATGGCACATGCCTATAATTCCAACATTGGCAAGCAGAGACACAAGAATGGATTACTGTGAATTTGGAGGTCGCTTGGGCTCATTTTTCTTGAGGTGATACAGTGAGCTGTGGTCAGTAACTATTTTCACCCCAGCTTCATTATACAGCTTTTGATATAATCTTATCCCATTGTCAAGTTCCTCATCAACACCAACTGTGGCTACCCGGGACTCTAATATTTACAATTTTAATATCTAATTTAAGACATATCATTTCTCAAAACTGAATGTCTTGAAAGAGGCTTGTTCTATGTTTAAATTGGACACAGTGTCTAAAGACATCTGTAGCCGTACATTGCTGGGATTCTTCCCTCATCATTTAAAAACAAATGTCATCAACGTGTGTGTTTCAGTAAGATGCATTCTGAGAAGTGGCATCCAACAGTGTTTAATGCATGTCTGGTTGTCCCTACAGCATCTATGAAGGCTTGTTTTTGTTAACATGAAGTATTCCCACATCTGCATTGCCATCCCAGTCTCTCCTGGGACAGTAGGGACATTAAATTGAGTCTCTCGTTAATGGACAAGAGTGTCAGTATTATATTAGAGGCTGATGGCCCATCCAGTTCATAAATGATCAATATATAGACATGGGATATTTCTCTTTTCTTGTCCTCACCTATTGAGATTGTTGGCTACTGAAATAAACAAGAACTTGCCTAGAGTTTACTATTCTACCTTGTGTTGGTTACTTTCCTCATCCTCATGATAAAATACCTTGCAGCTTAGGGGAGGAAAGATTTAATTTGGCTCGTGGTTAGAAGGGACACAATCCATCGTGTTGGGGAGAACATGGCGGCAGAAGTCCTCCACGGATATGGCGCTAAGTCTGTTCTCATTCGGGCAGAATAGGAAGCGGATATGGAACAGGCAGCAGGGTTGAGCTTTAAACAGCAAGATCCCTTTTCCTTAGAGACTCACTTCCTCCAGTGGGGCCTGACTTCCCAAAGTTCCCACAACCTCCCAGAACAGCCCCAGCAGCTGGGACCAGGTGCCCCAGCAGAGGCTATTTCACATGCAGACTCTTAACAGACACTTAGCCCTCTTCCCCCGTGTGGGGACAGTTTACTGGGAAGCTGGCAGGATTCTGAGTGACTCAGCTGCATCATCATAACACACAGGTGGATGTTGTTGATGCTCAGTAGTGATGGCCAGCTAACGTTTCTTTGTATGCCATCAGGCCACATCGTAAGTCCTTTAAGGTATTCTTTTACTTAATTCCATAGAAAGGAAATAGCATGTACGGATGATGAGGCCCAGTAAGATAAGACAGAACACAAAGGCATGCCCACCTGGGTGTTCTCCGAGTCTTGGTGACACTGAGCGTGATTATAATCAGTTACTTCCTTATTCTTACAGGGGAAGGGATCAGGCTGCTCATGGATAATTGTCCCTAATTTCACTCTCCCTCTTTTGTTTTTTGTTTTTTTTTTTTTTAATCTAATCTTTTGTGGAACTCTATCCAGCTCGGTACTGATTCTTTAAAGCAATCTCAACACAAAATCGTCCGTCTTTCATGGCTTATCAAGTCTGTTTCCGGAAACAGAATCATTCAGAATCTGAGCACAAATGAAAGAGACACACTAGCTGTGACCCAGAGGCAGCCTGACCTGTCCCATTCAGGGGCTTACCTCTAACATGTTGACAGAATGGCTGGACTACATGAACACTGGCAACAGAGAAGTCACAGCCACCCCAGCCAGATCTTGGGGGGTGGATGTACAGACTGTGACTTGCACTTCCATGTTAGAATCCAGGGAATCATTTTCAAGGAGGTGTGTGCTCAACTATCACTACTCGGCTTCCTGAACATGTCCATCAGAAACTGGAGGAAGGAGGTGTAAGGCATGGACTAGTAAAAACTGTGTTTTAACAACCTTAATCTTTACGGAATTCCATGATTTCCCCCAAGCAGTATCTTGATTTATAAGAATCCTTCTGAGAGTCCTACCTCAGTGTGGGGGATGGGGAGAGGGTGGGTCCTGCTTCTCTTTACCTTGGTAGGAATTTCCATTAATAGTGTTACAAGTGTGGATCGCAGTCCACAGAGTGTCCACTGAGATTTCCATGTTCTTGTGGAACAAAGAATTGGAGTACAGATGCACTGATAGTAATAAGATAAAGAATTTACTAAGAAAAAGAAAAGCACTGTGGAGAATGGGAAGGGACAGAGGACCAGGACGGGTTCCAGAGTCCAAAGACGGCACCGTGAGTTCTGATCCTTTATAGTCACATGCGGTCTAAAGTCATGTCCAGGAGAGCTCCCCGACTCACACACGCTGTTTTGTTATGTGGAGCAGGAAGTGGCGATGTTTCCAGTCTTCCCAGGCAATGGCTTTTTTTTCACACTCACACTGATGTCACTGTCTCCACCCCAACCACCCTGCCACCGTAGCAAGCCGTCTTTTGAGTTAATAATAGAATGCGACACTGGAGACAGCATGGAAAGCGTGAAGACGTTTGCTATTTTTTCACATTCTAATAACTGTGTGTTTGCTGAGATGCTTTGAGTTAACACAACTGGATAGAGGACAGGAACCTTCCGGAAACCCCTTTAGAATAGCTCAGCAGTTCCAGAGTCATTTGGGGCAGTCGGTGTGGTCCTCAGATCACATGAGTCGGTCATTCCTTGTGCGTGAGTTAGGGAAGCTGACTAGAAACCTGTGGGGGGATGCAAAGGTAATCTTGAATTCCTATAGTGTGTATGTGTGTGTGTGTGTGTGTGTGTGTGTGTGTGTGTGTGTGTGTGTGTGTAAGAGAGAGAGACAGACAGACAGACACACAGACACACAGAGACAGACAGACAGACACAGAGAGACAGACAGACAGACAGAAGTTGATTGGGAGTTACTACTCTCTTTTCCATTTGGGTCCAGGGGATTGAACCTAGTTGGTCAGACTTGTACAACATACACTTTACCCACAGAACCATCTTGTCGACCCAGATGCTCATTTAGAAAACAAACAGAAACAAACTTCATTTGCTTTTTAGACATAGGCAAAGTTCACAATTTAAATTTTCAAATATAATAACAAAATCTTCAGTACTAATTTCTTGTCGCTGTACCTCCAATTTTATTCTCCGTTCTAAAGCATTTTTCAGTTTCTTTTGACAATTATTTACATGTTTACATAGTGTAACACTATCTTTTAGCTCTTTTAAAATGTGTAGGCACAACCAAATAAAGATTTCATAATGAAAAACGGGGACCTGTGTCCTTTGTCTCCACATCTGTCTTCAGGGGACTAATGTGAGTATGTAAAAAGTAAGTCAGAAGACAGAGGACAGGATCCAAAGACTGATCCAGACTAGAATATGTAAAACAAATGATTTTTAAAAGAATGAATTTGGCTAGAGTTGTGCTTAATTGAAATCAGTGTGGAAGCTGTGAAGACATGCCCAATGTGTGGCCTGGGTGCCCCACTTCGAGCCTCTCAGGCGACACCTGACTTCAGTCTCAGCAGACCACACGCTGCGGACTATTAGATCAGCCCCTGGACGGTCGCTGCTGCTGCTGCTG